>MJUU01000054.1:91917-128564 GCA_002080025.1 Modiolus philippinarum | reverse complement strand
ACTAGAAGTGGTAGGTTGATAATATTTGGTATGTAGGTTGGTCTTGGGTAGTACATGTCAGTCTGGCAGGTGACTTTTGTCCTTGAACTCAATTTCACGGTCTAGTGGCCACGTTTAGTTTTTATGCTTAAGTCCAATTCTCAATAACTAGAAGTGGAAGGCTGATAATATTTGGTGTGTAGGTTGGTCTTGGGTAGTACATGTCAGTCTGGCAGGTGACTGTTGTCCTTGACCTCAATATCACAGTCTAGTGGCCACGTTAAGTTTTTCTGCTTAAGTCCATTTCTCAATAATTAAAAGTGGTAGGTTGATAATATTTGGTATGTAGGTTGGTCTTGGGTAGTACATGTCAGTCTGGAAGGTGACTTTTGTCCTTGACCTCAATTTCACAGTCTAGTGAGCATGTTCACTTTTCTGATTAGTTTACTTAGATTTCACATTAATTTAGAGGCCTGCAGGGGCAGGCGAGACATCTTTTAGGGTCATCACTTGTTAGTTATATGATTTGATTCCTACAGGAATTATTTCTAAAATAGTTTTCATATACACTCTCCACAAAGTTAATGTGTTATGCTAATACTTGTATGATCACATATAGTGTAAATTTGGTTCTTTTAAGCTTTATTTTGCAAATCCGTCGGAAAATTGAATACACAAACCTTGGCACAATAGAACCCCTTTGAATGGTTTGGTATTGTGGCCCATTTTTTATTAAGGGGTTCAAATCAACAGGAACTAAGGCCAACAGTTTTTTTTTATTTTCTGTTTTGCGGGGGAGCCTACCCTATTTTTTTAAAAAATGAAATAAAAATAAAAGTGGTCAGATTAACTTTTATTTTTATTTTATATCCCTACCCTATTTTCTTTGCATCTCAAAAACTAAAAAATCACTTTCCAAATAGATGTGAATATTGAAAAATGTTGTTCTTCTGAGAAAAATACAGTAGAACTTTGATGGTTCAAACTGCAATAGCTCAAACACCATGGATGTCTCGAACAAATTTTCTGGTCCCTTTGTTCAAGTTGAAACATAGTTCAAAGTCAATAACTCGAACACCCCTCTAACTCGAACTGTTTTCATCGGTCCCTTGGGTGTTCGAGCCATCGAAGTTCGACTGTAGTATGAAAAAGTACTTTAAACATGTTATATTTGGCTTGACAAAAATAGAATTCAATTTGGTAATTCTTGGTAATTCAGTAGAAACCAGTTCAAATACAGTGTTTACTCATTTTCAATTTTTTCACATAAAAGTCATGCAATAATTTCAGAAAATAAAATATATGTTTCAAGGAAACTTTAGTTTTGCTATCTCCATTATTTTCAATCTTTTATTTTTATTTTTATTTCTTCCCCTGACCCACTTGTTAAGATCAAAAGTTCCGTAAAACAGATTATAAAAAAATGTTGGCCTAAAGTTGGTGTTTCATATAATTAATTGTAGAATGTTTTTATTTATCAGAATTTGATGAGATTCCTTTTGCTCCATAAGGTTTGATATCTAGTAACTGAAATAATTTTTTTTTTATGGCACTGTGAATCGAATATTCTGGGAGCTTATAGTTTTTGGTCTGTCTGTTTGTCCACAAAATCTTAACATTGGGTATATCTTTTGAATGGTAAGTGATATGGCTTTCATATTTTGTATGTGTATTCCTTGTGTCAAGACCTTTCAAACAGTACCAGAATTTGGACCTCTTAACCTTGACCTTGGCATGTTATGGACTTTTTGAAAAAAAAATGTTAAATTTTAACATTTGGTATGGGCTGTTCCAGGAAAAAAGACATGAGGGTCTGTGAAGACACTTTATATAAATTTCTGTGAGTGGTTGTTATCATAGTTTTGCTATTTGTACCATATGGAGAGGAATTCTATGGGTGATGGGGTCAATAAAAAGTGCCTTCACAGACTCCCATGTCTTTTTTTCTGGAACAGCCATATATGTCTTGAATGGTAAGTGATATGACTTTGATGTTTTGCATGTGCATCCCTTATTAAGGGATTATAATAGGGCTTTTTGTTTGGATTCTTCTTTACATAGGCCTACAATTGTCTGACAACAGATGATAAGGACCAAAGGGGATCAAAATCTCTCTTTGTCCAGTCAGTGTAATTGACATTCTTTTTTTTTTGTTCTTGCATGGGGGTATGCTTGCAGTAAAGTCTCACTTAGATTACTGTGCTTTAAGTTATTTTGTATTAGTCAAGTATAGCTATTTATTAGCTTGAACAAGTAAATTATATTATAACCTCCTTGGATGATGAAATAAACACAGAATTATATATAGACATACAGGGTTTCATAGTATTCTTGTATGGAAGTACAGACCAAACCAAACTAAATATTCATTCTGTCTATTATGTCAAAGTCACTTTATTAAGAAATTCAATTTCATAAAATTCAAAAAAAGAATTCTTACAATATCTTTTCAGGACATTTGACCAGATGTCATAAAAAATCTGAATCTCTCTCTAAAAAAGGCTATATATTATATAAAAGTACTTTGTTATCTGTTTTCTCTGGTTGAACTTTTATCAGTGTTTTTCAGCCTGTACTTAGAGGAATGATATATAAGTTATTCACAAATGTATTCTGTTCTAGGAATTATCAGGTATAAGCTTTTCTGGAAAAAACACTTCCTGATTACTAAAAATTTGATACTTTAATCAGATGAGATAAGATAAATACAATGTATTGACAATGACAGATCTTAGAAGTAGATATTGATTTACACAATACTCAAACAGTAATTGACACTTTTGTATATACAAAATTAAGATATGAGCAATAAATATAAAAACTAATTGACATGGTTGATATCATTCATGATACTAGTAGTTCTGGATTCTAGACTATTTATGAATAAATACAAAAATAGCAATTATTTTCCACCTTGTTTTGGTATTTAACCGAATATATCATAGGTGATATTAAAAGTGTATTGATTTTTCATTCCATGTACTCTGATGTATTTATCACAGTCAACAAAAAATATTATTGAAAAACATTACCATTTAATTATATATATTGTACAAATGTATTAAATTTTTTCTAATGACACATGAAGTTTTTAACTGATTCTGACTGGTATGATAAATATTCATATTCAACATATGTTGAATAAAGCCCTGTGCCATTTCCTGCCAAATCTACTTGGAATACAATTCTCGGTGTTTATCATTATCATCAGAGAAAAAGATTACATGTACATTACTTTATCCCGATTATTACCATATTTTATCCACTCTCCATAGTAAAATTTAAGAATTCTAAAAATCTCGACAAGCCTTGCAATTAAAATTTTAAAATTTAACTATATCTCTAGTGGATAAAATATGGTAATGAATGGGATCTAGTGGTGTAGTCTATTTAAAAGACACGTTGCCAATTAATATTACTTGTTACTATTTATATTTTTTCCAGTTGAACTTTTATTAGTCAGAACAAATAAACATTCACACTTTCACACTGAAGCCTATGATAAAAACATGTTACTGGTAATAGGCATACTCATGGGAAACATGTTAATGGTTTTTATCCCCTGGCTATAATAGTAGGGGCATATAGTGGTCGGGTCTGTATGTCCGTCCATCCTACCGTCCCAAGTTAGGTTTACCCCTGGTTGAAGTTTTTTTTCTGTGAAGGATGCATGTTTTATCATTAAACTTAATATTGATACAATTTAGGGTATAATTAAACAAAAATCATAATAAAGAAATTATCCATGCAATCAACTTCATGCTTCACTCATCATGGAAAAGGGGATAGTATGAGGTTTACCTTTAGGTTTAAGTTTTTTCTGTGACGGATGTATGCAATTATCGTGAAACTTTACATAAATACACATTTGGATATAAATAAACAAAAATTATTAACCTATGCCACCAACTTCATGCTTCACTGATCATGGAAAAAGAGGATAAGTTTTAGGTTTATCCATTATGGTTTAAGTTCTTTTCTGTGAAGGATTTATGCTATTATCATTTAACTCATTAGGGTATAATTAAACAAACATCATAATAAAAATATATCCATGCAACCGACCTCATGCTTTACTGATCATGAAAAATAACATTGTTCAAAACAGTTGCGAGGTAGAGCATTGTGTCCTTTATTTGTGACACATATTCTTGTTTTTTTTAGTTCCCTCCACTACAGAGAAAATATGGTAATAACTGATTGAAACTCTAGCAAGTTTATTTTTCATCAGATTTGGATAATACTTCAATTGTAACCAAATAATTTCTCAGTTGAGTAGAAAACTGAGTCCTGGTTGAATATTTCGGTAGGTGTTATGCAGCTTAATATCTTATAAAATTGTTAAAAATTTTCAAGCACAATTATATTCTTGATCATCATGGCAAAAAAAGATACACATGGGTAAAAATTTTACTATGTAAGCATAAGTTGTTGTCTGAAGCATTTGAAGAGTTACCTTTTGTAAGACAAACTGTAGCTGATAAGGGACTGACCAGTTTACTTGATAGGGGGCAGGTTATGGTTTTTATGCCCCGCCTATGATAGTAGGGGGCATATAGTGTTCTGTTGTTTGTCTGTCCGTCTGTCCATCTGTCTGTCTGTCTGTCCGTCTGTTCGTCCGTTTGTCCATCAGTCTGTCCGTCTCAAGTTAGGTTTACCCTTAGGTTGAGTTTTTAGCTCACCTGACCCAAAGGGTCAGGGTGAGCTATTGCCATCACTTGGCGTCCGTCGTCCGTCCGTCGTCTGTCCGTCGTCCGTCCGTCGTCTTTCCATTAACTTTTCACATTTTCATCTTCTCCTCTGAAAGCACTGAAGCAAATTCAACCAAACTTTACAGGAACCATGTATGGAATGTCCTTTACAAAGATTGCTCATTTCGTTAAGATCCGACAAAAAACATGGCCGCCAGCACGGAACTTAGGTTTAACATTGGACCCTATGGGAAAATTCACATTATCTTCTTCTCCTCTGAAACCACTGAAGCAAATGCAACCAAACTTTACAGGAATGATGTACTAAAGGTCCTCAACAAAGATTGCTCATTTCGTTCCGATTCGATAAAAAACATGGCCGCCAGCACGGAACATAATATAACATTGGACCTATGGGAAATTCACATTTTCATCTTCTCCTCTGAAACCACTGAAGCAAATTCAACCAAACTTTACAGGAATGATGTATGGAAGGTCCTTTACAAAGCCTGCTCATTTCGTTCCGATCCGATAAAAAACATGGCCGCCAGCGCTTAACTTAGGTTCAACATTGGAACCTATGGGAAAATTCACATTTTCTTCTTCTGCTCTGAAACCGCTGAAGCAAATTCAACCAAACTTTACAGGAATGATGAACTGAAGTTTCTTAACAAAGATTGCTCATTTCATTCCGATCCAATAAAAAACATGGCCGCCAGCACGGAACATAATTTAACATTGGCCCTATAGGAAATTCACATTTTCTTCTTCTGCTCTGAAACTGCTGAAGCAAATTCAACCAAACTTTACAAGAATGATGAACTGAAGGTCCTTAACAAAGATTGCTCATTTCATTAGGATCCAATAAAAAACATGGCCGCCAGCACAGAACATAGTTTATTTTGGCCTTATGGGAAATTCACATAAAAAACATGGCCACCATGCAGAACATTGAAAACCCTGCTTCAGCATTTTGTCAGGTGAGTGATACAGGCTCAGTGTCTGAGCCTCTAGTTTTTTCTGTGAAGGATGTATGCTATTGTCATAAAACTTTATATAAATACACATTAGGGCCTAATTAAACAAAAATCATAATAAAATTTTACCCATGGAACCAACTTCATGCTTCACTGATCACAGGAAAAAAGTGTGATAGTATGAGGTTTACCCTTAGGTTGAAGCTTTTTTACTGTGAAGGATGTATGCTATAATCATGAAACTTTATATAAATACTCATTATGGTATAATTAAAAAATATCATTTTAAAAATTTATCCTTGCTACCAACTTCATGCTTCACTGATCATGGACAAAAAAGGGGGGGGGGTAGTATGAGGTTTACCCTTAGGTTGAAGGTTTTTTTTCTGTGAAGGATGTATACTATTGTCATAAAACTTAATATAAAAACACATTAGGGTCTAATTAAACAAAAATCATAATAAAATTTTACTCATGGAACCAACTTCATGCTTCACTGATCACAGAAAAAGGGGGATAGTTTGAGGTTTATCCAAATGTTGAAGTTTCTTTTTTTAAAGGTTGTATGCTATTATCAGTAAACGCCAATTAAATTAAATGCCCATTAGGGTATGATTAAACAAAAATCATAATAAAAATATACCCATGCCACCAACTTCATGCTTTACTGATCACGAAATATAGCATTGTTCAAAATAGCTGTGAGGCGGGGCATTGTGTCCGTTAGACACATATTCTTGTTTATTTTAAATACAATACAATTTTTTCGCTTGTATCAACAAATTTTTTTTTTCAAGAATCAAAATAACATTACTTTTTTGGGCAGAAAATCTTCAAGTTAAATGGTAGGTCCCTAATTATAACTTGACTATGTTAGTTTTGGGAATAGTGTATAAAATATTTCAAAAAAAGGATATGGAGTAAATGAACATGAGACCATAACACATATGTTAACTCAAACTGCAATAATTATACCCCACGCAACGAAGTTGCGGAGGGTATATGTTTTTGACTGGTCCGTCTGTCCGTGCGTGCATCCGTCTGTCTGTCGGTACATCATTTGTCCGGATAACTCCTCCTACAGTTTTTAAGATGGAAGTTTTAATTTTGCAGGATGATTGTGCATACATCAAAGATGTACATGCTACTTTGATTTTGATTTGATTTTTGATCATTTTTGACAAAAATACACATTGATGAACTTTGTCAGTTTTTAGCATAATATTGCTAATAGGGTACATCATTTGTCCGGATAACTCCTCCCACAGTTTTTAAGATGGGAAGTTTTTATTTTGCAGAATCATTGTACATATATCAAAGATGTGCATGCTACTTTGATTTTGATTTTTGATCATTTTTGACAAGAAAACGCATTGATGAACTTTGTCAGTTTTAAGCATAATATTGCTTATAGGGTACATCATTTGTCCAGATAACTCCTCCTACAGTTTTTCAGATAGGAAGTTTTTCCATATCAAAGATGTGCATGCTACTTTGATTTTAATTTTTGATCATTTTTCACAAAAATACACATTGATGAACTTTGTCAGTTTTAAGCATAATATTGCTTATAGGGTACATCATTTGTCCGGATAACTCCTCCTACAGTTTTTGTCTCACCCACGATGAAAGGCGCGGAAAGCGAGACATATGTGTACAAAGTATGACGGCAATGGCGACGGCGGCGACGTAAACTTTCATGTTAAGTTTTTGTGATTAGGTCACTTTCTCAGTAACTTTAAGTGGTAGGTCTATGATATTTGGTATATAGGTTGGTCTTGAGTAGTACATGACAGTCTGCTATATGGATTTTGTCTGTGACTTCAATTTCACGGTCCAATGAACATGTTAAGTTTTGGTGCTTAGTTTAGTTTCTCAGTAACTATAAGTGGTAGGTCAATGATATATGGTATGTAGGTTGGTCTTAGGTAGTACATGACAGTCTGTCATATGACTTTTGTCCTTGACCTCAATTTCAAGGTCTAGTAAGCATGTTAAGTTTTTGTGATTAGGTCATTTTCTCAGTAACTATAAGTGGTAGGTCAATGATATTTGGTGTTTAGATTGGTCTTGAGTAGTACATGACAGTCTGGCCTATGGCTCTTGTCTGTGACCTCAATTTCACTGTCCAATGAATATGTTAAGTTTTTGTGCTTAGTTTAGTTTCTTAGTAACTATAAGTGGTAGTTCAATGATATTTGGTATTAGGTTGGTCTGAGTAGTACATGACAGTCTGCTATATGACTTTTGTCTGTGACCTCAATTTCACGGTCCAATGAACATGTTAAGTTTTTGTGCTTAGTTAATTTCTCAGTAACCATAAGTGGTAGGTCAATGGTATATGGTATGTAGTTTGGACTTAGGTAGTACATGACAGTCTGTCATATGGCTTTTGTCCTTGACCTCAATTTCAAGGTCTAGTAAGCATGTTAAGTTTTTGTGATTAGGTCATTTTCTCAGTAACTATAAGTGGTAGGTCAATGATATTTGGTATTTAGGTTGGTCTTGAGTAGTACATGACAGTCTGGCCTATGGCTCTTGTCTGTGACCTCAATTTCACTGTCCAATGAATATGTTAAGTTTTTGTGCTTAGTTTAGTTTCTTAGTAACTATAAGTGGTAGGTCAATGATATTTGGTATGTAGGTTGGTATTAGGTAGGACATGACAGTCTGTCATATGGCTTTTGTCCTTGACCTCAATTTCACGGTCTAGTGAGCATGATAAGTATTTCTGATTAGGTCATTTTCTCTGTAACTATAAGTGGTAGGTCAATGATATTTTGTATATATGTTGGTCTTGGGTAGTATATGACAGTCTGCCATATGGCTTTTGTCTGTGACCTCAATTTCACGGTCCAGTGATCATATTAAGTTTTTGTGCTTAGTTTATTTTCTCAGTAACTATAAGTGGAAGGTCAATAATATTTGGTATGTGTTTTTGTCTTAGATGGAAGATTACAGCCTGCTATTTGGCTTTAGTCCTTGACCTCATTTTCACAGTAGTGAACATGTTTGGTTTTTCTATAGCAGTGGTAGGTCACTGATATTTGGCATTTTGGTTTTGGGTGATACATGACAGCCTGCTGTATTGCTTTTTTCAGTTAATCTAATTTTACAGTCTAGCAAACATGTTAAGTTTTCTGATTTAGGCAGTTTGAGTTTTCACAACAATTTTGCCACCAAGTAGGGACGGGCGAGACATCAATTTGGGTCCACACTTGTTCAGACAGGAAGTTTTTCCATATCAAAGATGTGCATGCTACTTTGATTTTGATTTTTGATCATTTTTGACAAAAATACACATTGATAAACTTTGTCATTTTTATGCATAATATTGCTTATGGGATACATCATTTGTTGATTTTGTTTTTTGATCATTTTTGATTGATGAACTTTGTCATTTTCATGTATCATATTGCATAGGGTACTTTTGGAGTTCTATAATGCAGAATTTCCTGATATGTTGGAGTGTGGGGTATGTGAGCTTGCTCACTAAGGTTCTTTAATGAGCTGTATGGCCATTTCGGAAATTAATTCCTCATCAGCAGCACTAGGACCCAAACAAAAGAAATAAGTATGTTCACATTTAGTAATATAGAAGTAAGAAAATGTGTCCTACTCATGAATAATACTCTTTGAAATGTTCTTCCCCAAATTTTCCCAACACCAGGATAGGCAGATCTAGAGGCAGTTAAAATCCCCACTTTGGTGGGAAAAATAAAAAAAAATTGTGCGGAAATTGGACAAAAATGGATAAAAAGTGGCCAAAAATTGTCTGGATCTTCCTCTGTTTTTGAAAGCTGGATCAACAGTGCAACGCATTGATTAAAAATGCATCTTTAGCTCCTTTAATCTATATCATAGTTAACACAAAGTCAATGTTTTCGTCTTAACTACTTCCTGAAAGAGAGTACTGAGTGTCTCTTATAATTTATTTATAAATCATTGAACTATTGTTTCAGTGCATGTGTACTCGGGTTTTAATTTGAAACATGTGAAGTAAATAGTTGTTTGTAAAAAATGTATTTTTAATCCTGAAAAATATTTTACATTGACACAATAAATGTTATTTTACAGGTTCACACATGTATACAGGTACCCACCAATTTTAGCTGTGATTGTTGTTTTATTCAGGAGATTTTTATTATATATACATGTATGGTCTACACGTAATTGTTTCACGATATCATATTTTTATTTATTAAAGAACTAAAGCATGTTATTTGAGTATTGATATTAAATGTTGAATAATGCTTGATGTTCTAAAGGTATTTTTGAAAAAAAAAATTTAGAATTCATTTACATTTGTATTTGCCATTTTCTTCCAAACAAACAGCATTGATGAATTTGAACCAAAATGTCAGAGTCCAGATCTAAGATACTACAACTTGTTGAGGAATATTTTTTATGCCCCCGTGACGACAAGTCGGGGGCATATTGTTTTCCCCTCGTCCGTCTGTCCGTCATTCCGTCTGTATGTCCGCTTGTCCGTCCCATCTCTGATAAGCTGTTGTTCCGGATAACTCCTCCCACAATATTAATGCTACATTTATTTTACTTTGCAAAGTGATTAGGCATGCATTGAAGATGTGCATATTGTCATGGTCTAGATTTTGGCCAAAAATTGTGATTTTGAGGGGTAGTTGACCTTGGCCAATTTCTCAAAATTTGTTCTGGAAAGGCTATTCCGGACAACTCCTCCCACAATATTAATGCTATATTTATTTTACTTTGCACAGTGATAAGGCATGGATTGAAGATGTGCATATTGTCATGGTTCAGATTTTGGCCAAAAATTGTGATTTTGAGGGGTAGTTGAACTTGGCCAATTTATCAAAATGTGTGTTCTGGAACTGCTATTCCAGACAACTCCTCCCACAATGTTAATGCTACATTAATTTTACTTTGCACAGTGATTACGCATGGATTGAAGATATGCATTTTGTCATGGTTTAGATTTTGGCAAAAAATTTTGATTTTGAGGGGTAACTGAACTTGGTCATTTTATTGAAATGTGTGTTCTGGAACTGTTATTACGATATTAAAGCCACAGTTATATCAATGGATAAAAATTAGAGTTCTATGTTTTATATCCAACTGCGGGGCATTATACGTGTCTTACAGACACAAACAGAGTAGCTAAATTTTATCTAAAACTTGAGTGTAAACACATCTGGAAAAACTTAAATGCTGTCAGCGGGGGCATTTACTCTCTATTTAGCTCACCTGGCCCAAAGGGTCAGTGTGAGCTATTGCCATCACTTGGCGTCCTTTGTCCGTGGTCCGTCTGTCGTCAGTTAACTTTTCACATTTTCATCTTCTCCTCTGAAACAGCTGAAGCAAATTCAACCAAACTTTACAGGAATGATGTATGGAAGGTTCTTTATGAAGATTGCTCATTTCGTTCCAATCCGATAAAAAACATGGCCCCAGCACCGGACTTTGGTTTATCATAGGACCCTATGGGAAAAATCACATTTTCATCTTCTGCTCTGAAACCACTAAAGCAAATTCAACCAAACTTTACAGGAATGATATACTAAAGGTCTTTAACAAAGATTGCTCATTTTGTTCTAATCCAATAAAAAACATGGCCACCAGCGCCGAACATAGTTTAACATTGAAACCTATGGGAAAATCAAATTTTCATATTCTCCTCTGAAACCACAGAAGCAAATTCAACCAAACTTTACAGGAATGATGAATGGAAGGTTCTTTACAAAGATTGCTCATTTTGTTCCAATACGTTAAAAACAGGGCCACCAGCACGGGACTTAGGTTTAACATTGGACCCTATGGGAAAAATCACATTTTCATCTTCTGCTCTGAAACAGCTGAAGCAAATTCAACCAAACTTCACAGGAATGATGCACATGTACTAATGGTCATTAACAAAGATTGCTCATTTTGTTCTGATCCAATAAAAAACATGGCCACTAGCACCGAGGCTTGTTTAAGGGGGGGGGGGGGGGGGGGTACCAATATCCCATATCCCAGTAAGTCTGGACTAAAATATCTCTTTGAAAATTGAAGATATCCCATTAATTATTGAAATATCCCGTTTCAACGAGTCAAAATATTCCATGTCCCAGTACTTTTTGCCTAAAATATCCCATATCCCATAAACAAAGGTGGTAAATATCCTGTATCCCAATATACCCTAGACAAGCCTCAGCTCCGAACATAGTTTAACATTGAACCCTATGGGAAAATCACCTTTTCATATTCTCCTCTGAAACCACTGAAGCTAATTCAACCAAACTTTTCAGGAATGATGTATGGAAGGTCCCTTACAAGGATTGCTAACTTCGTTGAGATCCAATAAAAAACATGGCTGCCAGCGCAGGACTTAGGTTTAACATTGAACCCTATGGGAAAATCATATTTTCATCCTTCTCTGAAACAGCTGAAGCAAATTCAACCAAACTTTACAGGAATGATGTATGGAAGGTCCTTTACAAAAAGTGCTCATTTTATTTCGATTTTCGGTCATGCATGGCATAGAAGCATTTTTTCAGGTAAGCGATACAGGCTCAGTCTCTGGGCCTCTAGTTTGTCAGTAGATGAAACACCAGATAATAATTAGGTCAGTTTGACTTACATTTCATGCATTAGTGACTAAGGTTGAAATTTTTTGTACGAGTCCAAATCGTAGATACAACTTGTAGGGGAATAATATTTTTCCAGTAGATTTGTCTTGTAGATGAAAATAAGGTGATGCCACCTACATTTCAAGTAAGCAGTCGTCAGCTTAAAATATGTGCAATAGTTAGATCTAAGACACCGCAAAGCTGAAAGATGTGTCTTGGACAGGCCTGAGGCACTGATTAAAATTATGGTAAGTTACCTCGACCCAAATTTCATTCATGGATGGCTCAGATTAAGGGGTCTCCGAAGTATTTATTTCCTATTCCTGTTTACATATAAAAAATAAAAATAAGGGGTCTCCATTGAAATAACCGAGATAAATTTTGAAATATAAATCTTTAATATCTTTTATCAAATTATCTCCCTTGCATGTTTTTGCGTTTTTCTTTAAATCTAGCAACAGGTTAACAACTCACATGTTTTAGTTCATTTCTTTTAATTAAAATGCTGTAAAGGATAAGGTATACAAGTTTCAAATACTTAAGATCTTTCTTTACATTTCAATATATTTTTTGGTTATTTTTATGAATGTATGAAACCTAAATTGACATACTAGACAAAATGGCATAATAATAACCATGAAGACACCTTAAATTGTGTGTAACAGTCCAGATTTTGAATAATAAAACTAGTAAAGCTTTATTTTATGACAAAAAACAAACAGGCAAAGGGATTAGCTATCATTTCTGTGCAGCAATTAAGTTGTGACCATTAGTGTTTTGCAAGTCCTTCAAGTAAAAAATGTAGGTCATATTGACCTATTTTTGCTTCTTCAATTTGGCATGGAGTATCAGTATGGGGACCTATACCGTGTAAGAGAGTTTCGGATCTCTGGCATGCCCACTTCCTGTTTGACGGAATATAAACTATTTTTGTGTTATTACGCAGGCGACATATGTCTTCCGTGGAAGACTTCCTACTAAGTTTAGAAATTGGACCATATTAGAAAACATATTAAAAGGTCTTCTCCCTTAAAAACTACTTGGACAATAGGAACCAATATTGGTCACAATGGTGCTCATGTGGTTCCATCTAAAAATAATGTGTTTCAGTTTCACATTTCATTCAAGATGGCTGCCAGCAAGGAACCTAGTTTAAGATTGATCTCTATGAAAAAACTCGTTCAGAGATCATGTCTGAAACTACTTCGCTAATTGAAACCAAATTGGTCACATAAGTCCTTTAGGGTTCCCAGGTAAAATAAAATTTTTTAGCTCACCTGGCTAGAGCCAGGGTGAGCATTTGCCATCACTTTGCGTCCGTCAACCATCTGTTGTAAACTTTTCATTCAAAGATCTTCTCCTACTGAGCCATTAGGAATGGAACTTTGCCACAATAGTCCTTAGGTCGTCCCCTGCAAAAAAGGTTTTTTTCAGGTCTGCGCTATATCCAACATGGCCACCTGCGGGAAACATAGTTTTAGCATTGGACCCTATGGGAAATCACATTCAAGGATCTTCTCCTCTGAAATTACTGGGGCCAATTAGAACCAAACTTTGCCACCGTAGTCCTTGGGTGGCCCTTGCAAAAAAGAGGTTTTTCAGATCTGCGCTATATCCAAACTGGCCGCCAGCGGGAAACATATTATTAACTTTGGACCCTATGGGAAATCACATTCAAAGATCTGCTCCTCTGAACTATGGGGCCAATTGGAACCAAAATTGGCCACAATAGTCCTTTGGAGGTCCCTTGCAAAAAAGAAGTGTTTACTGGTCCGTGCTATATCCAAGATGGCCACCAGTGGGAAACAGTTTAAACATTTGCCCCTATTGGAAAACATGTTTAAAGATCTTCTTCTTTGAAACTACTGGGCCAATTGGAACCTAACTTAGCCACAAAAGTTGTTGATAGGTCCTTTTTCTAAAAAGGTGTTTGTCAGGTCCGTGCTATATCAAAATTGGACCTATGAAAAAGCAAATTCAAAGATCCTTTCTGAAACCGCTGAGCCAAAACTTGGCCACAATAATCCTTTGATGGTCTTCTACAAAAAAGGTGTTTTTCAGTTCTGCACTTTATCTAAGATGACTGCCAGCAGGGAACCTAGTTTAACATTTGACCCTCTTGGAAACACTAACAGAATTCTTCTCCTGGTAAACTACTTGAACATATTGGAACTATAGTTTAATTATAAAATGTCTATGCTAATCAAGGGCCAGGTAAGCGATTCAGGCTCTTGAGATCCTCTTGTTAATGGGATCAATTTATTTTAACGCCAACAATCCTTGTAAACAAGAGATAACAATTACAACAATCTTAAAAGGGTACAATATTAAACTAAGGTCTGCAGTGGAGGTCATCTTGGATTTATCATCGGTATTAAAATCATAATTTTACATTTCTTTTTACCGTGGCTAGTTAATATCAACTTGATATATGAATCGGTTTTCGAGAATTAGCAAATTTCAACTGATAATCATGTTCATGTTATCATGCCCAGTTAATATCAACTTGCTTTGAGAAACGTTTTTCAAGAATAAGCAACTTATAATATTTTTCAAATAGGGTCCAATGTTAAATTATGTTCCCCAATGGCGGCCATCTGGACGAGATGCAAACTTGCTGTACTTAGAAATTGTAGAGCTTGATGTGCTGAACACTTTGCTATAAAAAATGCAAAAACAGCAATTTACCGATGTACTATTTTAAGTAACAGTGGCCATGTTGTTTGATTGTGTTTCTATTATCTTGAAGAACACAATTCAAAAACTGCATAACCTAGGTCTGTCATGTTCTATTGTTTCTTCGTAATATTTATTCCTATATAATATTTGTTCTATCCTGGAATTTATTCATGCCAAGTTTGGCTACAATTGGCTCAGCAGCAGATTTAGAGAAGATTTCCGAAATTGACGGACGAATGGACAACGGATGCAATGGTAAATATTGTCAAGCCCAGCTAAAAATATCACATGCATAAATTTTATATGTACAATAAAAGCCAGTCTAGTTTTATTTCATGACAGATGGGGCTTACAAATAAAGCAAGTTAGAACCGAACCGTCAGTCTAAAACGAATAATCCAAGGACAATGGCAACATCGGAAAAACAAAAACATGAGTAAGGCACAGAAAAGAAAAATGAAGACACACAAAGATGAAAACCATGGATGAGATCAGGTGCATCGATATAGAGTAATTATCTCCTGCTTCTTACAAGACACCCGCCGTGTTTGAACATGCATGTCAAAATAAAATCGCAAGATAATGTCGAGCAATTTCTTGATTTATAATGTTCTGCATCTTGTGAATTAAAATTTTCAACTCAGACTCTACACAAGAAAACAACCCATCTTTCATTTATTATTTTTTAGTAAGGATTTTGTTGTTATGTAACAGAAAATCTAATTGTTATAAATCAGTAAATCAGCTTTCCGAAAAAAGTAATTCTATGTGGAGTATTAAAATCAAAAGTTACTATGCAAAAGTCTATGAAGATTTTTCGATCCGGTTATTTATAATTTTTAGCCCCAAAGTCACTCAAAATGCCGTCTTTTCAGCTTACCTGACCTACAAAGTCATGTAAGCTTTTGCCTTTACTTTGCGTCTGTCGTCTTTCCGTCGACAATTTCAAAAATCTTCTTCTCTGAAACTGCTTGGCCAATTGTAACCAAACTTGGCTTGCATTATCACCAGGGTATGCAGTTACAAAACTGTGTTCGCTTAGTCCGTAGACCAAACAAGATGGCCGCTGTTACTAAACATAGAACATAACGGCAAATTGCTATTTTTTTCGCTAAAAGAAATTGAAAGCCTTTACAGATATAAAAAAAAATCTGACTAGATAAAGTGACAATATTTACCTTCCCTGCAATTCAAAAGAAAACCCTTACACCTTTGAGTTCTTGCCCCCTTTCTAGTCCACCCGGCTAATGCCAGGATGAGCTTTTGCCATCACTTCCCGTCCGTTGTCCTTTGTCCATCCGTCCGGCGTAAACTTTTCATTCAAAGATCTTCTCCTCTGAAACTCAAATTGGAACAAATTAAACTTGGTCACAAAAGTCTTGGTCCCCTGCATAAAATGTGTTTTCAGGTCCGCGCTAAATCCAAGACAGCCGTCATTTTGGAACATAGTTTTAACGTTGGACTCCGCATACAAAGATCTTCCCCTATGAAACTGCCGAGCCAATTTGAACCAAACTTGACTAGAATAGCCCTTGGGTGGTCCCCTACAAAAATGTTCTGTTTTTAATGTCCGTCACAGTGCTATATCCAACATGGCCACCAGCGGGAAACATAGTTGTAAAATTGGACCCTATGGGAAAACACATTCAAAGATATTCTTCTCTGAAACTACATGAATAAAATAGAACCAAACTTGGGCACAATAGTCCTTTGGTGGTCCCATCAAGGAGTTTTTCAGCTCTGCGCTATATGAGAGGGGCGAAAGGGGGTCTCATCCCGATTTCCCGTCATTAAAATCAGCAAATCCCGTCGGAAATCCTGGACATTTTTTGCGAAACGTCCCGATCCGGGAAGATTGTATGTAAGAATCCAATTTTTGCCAATCCCGATCAAGTTTACAATAAAATCCCGATTTCCCGGGTCTAAAAACACCCCTTTCCCGTGTCTCGGTGGCATTTTCATTTAAAAAAAAGGGCAATCCCAATTTCCCGAACTGAAGTTAAAAATTGCCAATAATGGTCTCCTCCTCAGTATATATCCAACATGGCTGTCAGTGGGGAACGTAGTTTTAACATAATATCCCATGGGAAAACACATTCCAAGATCTTCCCCTGAAACTGCTAAGCCAATTGGAACCAAACTTGGCCACAATCATGACTCCTTGAATCTCCACTGTAAAAAATGTATTTCAGATCAGCTATATCCAAGATCTCCGCCAGCGGTAAACAGTATTCAGATCCGATGGCCGGGACTACACATTCAAAGATCTTCTGCTGAAACTACTGAGAAATTGGAACCAAACATCCCATATCCTAGCCTAAGTGCATACCAACAATCGGCCTCTGAAAATTTGAGACTAGCCAAAATATCCGATATCTCTCAGTGTCAGTTTTGTCTCAGTCAAACAAAGACTCAAATATTCCATAAACAATCGATGGTTATTCAACTGGTCATATGGGAAAATCTTAGTCCCCCTATAAAAATTTACATTTGGCTGTTAGGGTAAAAAATGTTTTCAGTAATAAAATCTTGATCATTCTTCCTGCTTTAGTTTATATTTAGATATTTAAATAACAAATCGATCAGTCAATAATTAATCTGAGAGCAAAAACTATAACATAATCAATAATTTTAATATTGTAGTCAAAACACGTGATATTGACTTCAGTTTTATTTTTAGATCTCCTAAAATTAACCAAAACAATAGCTGCTGGAGAAACGGCAGTGTTTATGTAGTCACTATGGGATTGTGTTTATTGTTGTGGTTTTTACTGCTGAATCATCAGAACGAAGAAGGTTGATTGGGTTCGTGCTGAGTCATCAGTTTGAACATCTGACTAGCCAATCAAAATCCTCCCGTAAGGCGCAAAAATACGCAACGCTCCGAAAACTGCCGAGTCGTAAAATAATACGTAGAAACCATAATAAACGATTTTAAAGAAATTTGGACTAATTTTACTTGGATTTTAGTGACCTAAATATTTAGTGAGGATATTGTGTTGATATTGAAGAGAGAAAACGATCTACTGGTCAAGAAAATGAGTAAAAAGGTAAGAAATTCAGAACTTGTCCACAGTTGTAAATTTTTACTATGGCGTGGCCGTGTTTATGTTTTGTTTACATCTGGAATACACGTTTCTTACATCATTCACCTTTATTTTCGTGTTTCAAAGTCTAAATTATGATAAAAATATGTCTTTGAATATATTTTATGAAGTAAGAAATGTTAAAATTCTTTATAAAAAGAGATTTTAGAATCTGCTGAGTTGTTTATTGTGGCAAACCACGTGATATTCGTCCCCATTGATTATTGCGCAGATCGTCTTTGTGTATTGGGCTTATGTAACATTTGTATCTGAGTTATCTGTGTCGTTTGTAGGACGATCGATCTGCAGAAAAAAAAAACATACCAGATGCCTGTTTTGTGGTTTTACCAACAACAGCATATTTTTTAGCACATCTTGTAGTTTATTGTAAAAATTATTTTAGTGACATAAATACACATTTTATACAATGAAAACATTGACCCAGTGATGTCACAGTTCCCAGAAAAATATTGTCAAATCGACAAAAAAAATCATATTGAATAATCGATTACTTGTTTTTGTTGGTAGGGATTTTGAGGGGATGATATTGATACATATGTATAAGCGTCAGATTAGAAAGGACATTTTTCTCTTGAAATAAATTTATGATAGGTGTCAATCAGGTTACATATGTAGTAGCCAGCTGTGAGGCCCTTTATTGGCCCTAATGTCAAGCAACATATCCTACGATTTATACCTTAACTATTAGACCTATTGTCAATTAATTTATCATTCAGTTAACTACATACATTGTACAATGAATCCGTAGCTGTGGGAAGGGCATAAGAGATCACAACTCTTACATGTATCTTTCCTGTTTACTTTCTTTGTGTCTTCTGGCCTTGTTCCACTCTCACCCCCACTTGCCACCAGTTGATGTGATATTTCTTGAAAAAAGTGGTCAGATGAACAAATAATTAAAGGGATATGGAATGTTGATAACACTTTCGTCTTTAAATTAGGCCACATCCGCCCCATTTTTTCTACGCTCAATTTTTTTTTTATTTTCAATTATTCAAAAATTTTCTTTTAATTCCTATCAATTTTAGTGAAAATTGGTAAAAATATAAAATAAAACCCTCCCACCCGCCCCAGGTGTTACAGGTGGATGAGAATCTACAAATTAACTTGATAGGGCCTTAGGAAAAGAAACATCTTTACCATTTGTTTTGGTTGTTAAATTAAATTTTGGGGCTGGTGGTGGTGTTGCGGTTTACAACTTAAGTTGGAAAATATTTAAAACTCCTAGGGTTTTTCTGAAAATTGAGTTCCGGCCCCAAGGCTTATGGAAAAATTATGGTTACATGAATTGTAGGTTCCAGAAGCAAATACATTGTACATGTATATGTAGTGGAAAATCAAAGGGGGGCTGGGCCCCAGTTGAAAAATAGTTAAAATATCTAGGGTTTTTTGAAAAATTGGGTTGCAGGCCTTGTGTAGGGAAAAATTCAGGGTCCCCCCTAGCTGAAAGTCTGGATCTGCCATTGATACTATATACTAGTAGCTAGTATATGCAATGTACATGTATATGGGCTACATACTCCTTTGCGGGAACATCTATATACATGTAATTTTACATTGTGTATTTTGAAATTAATATTATGATATTCTACAAATGAGTAGTACTTTATGATGACTATAGTTTTATTTTGTTTTTATTAAATTTTTGAAATTGAAGATGACATGTGTCAATTTTTTTTAAACAAAAATTGTAAAAAAAAATATAGTTGTGTCAGCTGCATAACAAATTTTGTGAGTCAGTCTCAGAAATAAGTTATGAGTAATACCTGTAAATTGATTTTTAAGAAATAACAATTACCATCTATACAGATTGATTTTCACTTATCTATAAGTCATCTTACAGCTAAACACTCCTTTTGTAGAATTGTCCATTGTCATATATACTAGTACATGTACAATTTATTTCATTAACAATGTTTAAGAAATTGGCATTATATCTGCTATATACAGTACAGAAAGAAATCACTTGGAAAGACTATAACTTTTAATCCTTTAGACATAAAATCACAGACAAACTTTCACTGTGATAGGCCTAAAAAGCCATAAGGCAGAATAAAAAAATCTGTATTTCCGGTAACCCGACCGACCCTAGATTTTTGGGGCTAAAAATGCCTACCCTAAAGTTTTTTTGGCAATTTTTAAAGAAGCACTGTTAAAGTCCAGAAATTACTCTCTATACATGTATGTCTATGTAAATAGTTTTGGAAAATTAAAAAAAAATGCCTACCTACTTACCCTAATTTTTAGGAGTATGTTACCAGAAACACAGCCAGGTATTTTTTTAGGCCAAAAACAGAGTGGGGAGGATTAAATTTTATTTCCCATTTTACCTGTAATTTCTTTGAAGGGACACCCTTTGAAGTTTATCTGCTTAATTAGATTTTTACCAGTAAAACAGAAAATGTCCTGACAAAACTTGCATTTTATTGCCCCAATAGAAAAAATTTCAAGGAAAATATTAATCCCCATCACTTTCCTATCACAGTGATTAGTTATGGTATGTCTCTATCTGTACTGTACTAATTATATATGTATGTGGGCACAGTGATCTAGTATAGAATTTTTATCCAAAAAAAATAATAATAATACAAACATTTGACAAACTCGAAAACTAAAATCTGTAAATGTACATGTATATTTGACTCCTGATTTTTAAGTAAAACTAGGAAAAAAGGAACAGCCAAAACAGAAGATCTTAGCTAACAAGGACCTTGGACTCAATAATTACAGATAAGATAAGATACATTTATTACAATCAAGGTCCCTCAAGGGGCAATTACAAATATAACATTCATAATTCATAATTACATTGATCAGTGCACCAGAGAAAGCCTGACAAATACTACTGCATTTGTTCAGCATGATGTAAATTTGTAATTTTCTTATGCCTTATAAACAAATTAAGTTGTGGGGTGCATTGTGGAAAGTTTGACCTTTGTCTGTCATTCCACAACAAACAGTTTTCCAGATTTTTTTGTTAGATCACTTGAGATATTGACTAGATATTTGGAAAATGAGTTGACATTTATGAACAAGTTATGAGTTTTGTCTAGATCGACAATATATCAATTCTACCATGCAAGGTGTCTAAAGTTTCAACCTGACCTAGGTCAACTTTTTGGGTACCGGTATTCTTTTCTAAACTACAATATCAAATTTAACCAAAGTTTATCACAGTACACTGTACTGATCACATGAGTATGTAGTTCAGAAATGTATCTGTTTTTATGGTCAGTCACTTCCAAAATGGTCACCTACAGGAACATTCACAAGGTTCCTGATACGAAGATCAGGTCACTTATGACCTGCTTTTCAGGCATGACTGACAAAGGTCTAAGTTTGCAATGAAATCCAGATCTTATATAGTAGAACAGGTAGAGGAATAATATGTTATAATATATAATTAGTAGATGGGAGTCTGCAGGAGATTCCTAATAAAAATAAGGCCACTTTTGATCTAAATTTCATACATCAGTGACCTGGGACTGGGTAAAAGTTTGCTTTTAAGTCCAGATCTGATTCCACAAAAAACAGTCGTTTTCAGCTTCTTTCACTCTTGACTTATTATTTATTGGTACATATGCCTCAGTCTGATCATTTTGCCTCTTGTCCAGACCTTAAGTTTACTCAGTTTATTTTCTTTTCAGATATTTCTATCACAGTGCAAGTCTGATGCCAAGACACAGGCTATGTTGGCTGAAAGTAGTCCAGTGAGCACAATAGGCACACCCTCTCTGCCTATTCATGATGATGAGCTTGTCGCAATGACCGTTAAGGAACTGAATAAGTTGCTGAAAGGACTACCAAAAGAGGAAATGATCAAATTAAAGCAGAGGCGAAGGACGCTTAAAAATCGTGGATATGCTGCGAATTGTCGCGAAAAGAGGATGACACAGAAAGAAATTTTGGAAGGTGAAAAAGATGGATTACGTGCCGAAGTTGAACGGTTACAGAGAGAAAATGATGTGGTTAAGCTGGAATTGAACTCTCTTAAAAGTAAATACGATGCTTTACAGAGATTTGCTGAAGTGAACAGGATTAGAGTATTGTCCCCACCAATCATGTATTCAACTGGCTTCCCACACATCGTCAAAACAGAGCCAAGCCATGGGTAACCATCGTCAAACATTCCTCATTCTTCATATGTAAATAGCATTTGTCAATAACATTAATTTATTACATATAAACAAGTGTTGTTATCGACACGAAAACTTTGTCCAGTATGAAAGATTGCTGGTTGCTCATTTGCCTTAAAGGTTCAAAATGTGTTCAGACTTTATTTTGTAATTTTATATAGTATGTAAATTGTGAGGGTCATTGACAAAGAATATCCAGACAATGTCTTCTAAAGACTGGCCATTCTGCTCATAGGTTTTATTTTCAAGTCAAATCAAAACAAACAAGTTATTTATAGATTATCAGGTGACCCGGTCACATGATTACACAGACATTTCCTACATGTGATATATGCATGTAATCTATTACATCAAGTTTGTTGAACTTGCATACAAGTACACATACCTGATTTAATAAGTAGATATAAATATTATATCATACGAGTTGATGAGGTTATATCATTTAAGAAATAATGTTTTAAACATGTATAGAAGAAACATGACATCCAAAAGTAAATTGGAACAAAATACCTGGATCATGACATAAATATCTGACACAGGCACTTGTTTCTGACGAAAAAACCTCCCTGACCTCTTCAGTTTCAATGAAATGGAGGACGGTACATGGAGATGATAATTTTTTTCCTGAACAAGTGCCTGTGATAAATATACATGCAGATGAAGAATGGCCAGTTTCAGGGGGACTGATAGCTTGTATTTTGGTGCTGTAGTCGTAGACGTATTGTACTTGCACTAAAAGCACAGATCATTTAAATGTTAATTTATTCGAAGGTTGTGATCGAGAAACTTTATTATGTTGTTATTCCCCTTCTTCTTGTCATTCAGTTTCAAAGTAAAGTTTATTTTCACCTCTTTTTATATTTATCAAGAAAAGGTTACACATAAAAAAAAAAACTTAGGCCACTGTTTCATTTCCAGTTCAGACTTAGTTTGAAAGTGAAAATAGGTGTACATTGTATTTTTTAACAAGTTACATGTTTCCTTTTTCTTGAAGTGAAAAAAAAAATGTTTTCTTTTAATTTAAAAACTCAATCTGATATAAAACCTTCCCGTAGAATTCCTTGTAATAATAATGGCCGAGCCTTGATATCTTTTAAATATTTGTGGTGAATTACAAATTTATTATTATGGATGGGTTCAATTGAAGACAGGGTAACAACATGAAAAAAATTGTATACATTCCAATGACCCAACAATTACATGATTGTTATTTGTACTGATTTAAATTTCATTAAAAATTGCTCTGGGTACCAGATTGTCTTTGATGTTTGGAACACAAAAGTTTTTTTGTTGAGTAATGTACTGTTAATAGGTAAAACAAATTGAAATGAATATACAAAAATGTACCCAGTGTAATTTTTAATGAGGGATTGTAAATGAAATACAGATGTGGTTACTGAGGTCAGACTTTTTGGACCTGATATTGTGTAAGACCATGTAATCTTAACTTATGGTGTACTTGGTAAACTTAAGGAGTGCTGCCTCAAAACTCACGAGAGAAAGATTATGTTACACGAACATGGAAGAACGAAATAATGGCTTTCATGTGAAATGAATTTTTTGAAAACTACATTGATGTAAAAATTACCCTCAAAGCGATTTTTGTTGTGTAATCATACTTAAAACCCACTCTGATCAAAAAGAATTTAATTTTAGAAGGAAGAATATGGGTTTTCCATCTTTGTTTATTTTTGGCACACATCTCACCATATTGAACAATTAACGTCATTACGACCACACTGTTAGCTTTACAATTTTTTATGAATATATCACAATGCCGTCCATTTAAGTAGTTGTATATATTTAGATGTTGAATGTTTGTTTTCTATGTGAACTTTTTGATTGACTGTTAATGGGTTGGACAGGTGCTTCTTTTATGTCTTTTTATAGTCTTTATTCCTTTATATTGACTTTTCGCGCAAGACACTTAACTTTTAAAGTAAAGGGATCAGAGAAAAATGAACTTTGATGAATTTGTTTGATCGGAATTCTTCTACGTTTTAATGATGAAGTTTTAAATATTTTGTTTAATTAACCCAATCATTATGCAGGTTATAAAAGCATGCCAAGGTAATTAAAAAAATTACTTGCAAGTTGTATGTTTTTTTTTCTTGATATTTAATATGCACACAAAACATCACAAATACTGTCGAGTACTTAAAACTTTAATTAGGATATGATCTCATTTACTGACGTAAATTGGGTGGATCCTGGATTGTGGTTAGGTCACACTAGGATGTAAGACATGCTAAGTATATATCCTACTTAATATTTAAATTACATACCAGAGTTTATCAACCCTGACAAAATTTCCTTTGACATAAAATAATGTCAACTCAGCTAAAATATTGTGCTTGAAGTGCAGTATTCAGGTAAAAATGTGGCAATTCAGCACTTTAACTTGTTGAAAAAATTTTCAGTTGTGTTCAGACAAATTGTTATTTATTGGCTCAATTAAATGGTCCTTCGTGCCAAACACATGTTGACAGTCGTTTAATTAAATTTGAATGCAGGTTGTTAGACTTCATAAATTTTTTACCTGGTCGTTACCTGTACTTTAATAAACAAGTCCTTGCACATGTGTCGCAAGATGTTACCTGTATGATCAATTTTATAGACATTAAACAAATATCTGTTTACGTGGACCAACCTAGAATTGATTTAAAATTAGAATAACAATAAAAAAAAACACGGAATAAATGGAAAAGTTTTTTTAAGAAAATAAATAATAACACATCAGAAAAAAATCATCAATATAAAATGTTTGTAATAAATTAAATTTTTTTTTTTATATTTTTGGAAAATTTACAGATGCTGTGCAATTTTGATAATGGACATGCCTTTGTATCTACATGAAATATTTGTTTAAGCATGTTTAGTACATATATACATGTATGTATATTATCGGAGATTGTTATACATGTAACTAAACAATCGACTTCTTTCAGTTTTGGTTTGATAAAATTTAAGTGTTCCAAGTATTTTGATAGTGTAATCTGTTATTTCTTAGTATTCAAGTTCCCTAATTAATTATTCAAGGATCTACTATACATGTACTTTATACTTCAAAAAGAACGCTTGTATAATAATAAAGAGAAAGACGGGGGGAAAATAGACTGTGTTCAATTGAGGATGTTCTTTTGCATTTAGCTTGCAGGGGAAAAGGTTAATGTGGACGGGATGCAATATTATTTGTTACTTTTTATTTTATGAATGTAATATGTACATGTATGTTTATGAGTTCATGGGGCAGCTAAAGGATAAGTTACTTGTAACATAGATTTTGATCATTATTTTTTTTTGCATATTTTGTTAATTTCAAAGGATAAACAAAATGGAAAAGGTGTGAAAAGTCATAAATAGAAATTAATGAGAAAAGTATTGAAAAGTTTTTTTTAAAAGCTGAGTTATCTCAAGATTTTTTTATTCCTCAAGTTGTTGTATATTTGGTCAAAGAATTAAAAAAAAACTTTTTTGTATTTAGAGCTAATGGATTGAAATTGAAATTTACAAGTATCTCCGATGTGACCTTTTGTCAATTTCAAGTTTATCCTTTGAAGTTTTATGTAAAATGCAATCATATTGTGTAATTATATGTAAATTTATTCATAAATTTGTACTTCATTTGAATATTGTAGTGCTATTTGAAATATTTTGAACGTCTTTAATTTTAAAAAGAGTGCTGTGATTGACGAAACATTTCCATGTATGTTTTATTTTTTTTGTTTTCCTTTTTCCTTGTATTGTTTTGATAAAAATGGAGGCGAAAATGAAGGAAGTTTAATTGAAGCAAATCTTTGTACAAAATATTCATTTTTCAACATGATGCATGTTGTATCCCATCATATGGTGATTAAAATACAATGATGTACTTGTACATGTAAAATATTGGTAATATTTGTAATTTGAAATTGTCCGTAAATATACAAAAAAAAATGGACAGCCTTCCCATAAACTCGATCATATCTCAAATCATTTGTTGGAAAAAAATAATCACTCTGTCTTTTGGCTTGCAACATGTATATGCACCAAGTACTTTTGGAAAGGGTTGTAACTCATTGGAAAACTAAGTACATATACATATACTTGCCATACATTATACACATGTATCTTTTCTTTC
The DNA here is from genome assembly GCA_002080025.1 of Modiolus philippinarum. Taxonomy (NCBI): domain Eukaryota; kingdom Metazoa; phylum Mollusca; class Bivalvia; order Mytilida; family Modiolidae; genus Modiolus; species Modiolus philippinarum. The sequence goes on along the minus strand of MJUU01000054.1, from coordinate 102,285 downwards.
TTGGAGAATTTTCATTGAGTTTTGGGAAGGCTGACAGCACAAATACATGTAAACATTTAAAAATATGCCAAAATTTTGTATCTAACCAGTTCTAAATGACAGTGTCTTAAAATAATGAAATAACTGTACATCAAATTGCATTTAATAAACAAATTTTCCAATACACAGTGGTTAGTTCATTTAGTATCACTTAGTTTGGACCAGTTGAAATATCTTGAGTATAACATAACACCTGTGTTAAGCTGCTTTGGAAATAACACATAATTTATTGTACATTGTGTGTATTGCCATTTCAACAATTTTTGTGTGGACCAAAGAAATGTGCTGAAATTAGAAGTTGAAAAAAATTATCAGTATGAATGACAAAACAAACATAGCAAAGAAGAAACACCATAGAAAATAATCAACAGTTCTACCTCAAAAACAAAACAAACAGAACGTACTAGTACAGTAGCAGGAACACCATAGAAAATAATCAACAGTTCTACATCAAAAACAGAACATAGCAGGAACACCATAGAAAATGCCCAACAGTTCTACATCAAAAACTAAACAAACAGAACATAGCAGGAACATAATCCAAAATAATAAACAGTGCTACCTTCCATCCCTAGCAAAAAAAGGACAAAAAAAATGAAACAAAAAATCTCATGTTCAGCAGGTACTTCTGCAGGATTAAAGAACCATAACAACAATACTTAACCTGTTCATCGTCAATGTTCATCATTGGTATCACAAGCTATGACCTACAAACTGATCATAGATGTGACAAAGTGCTGCTGTCTATGAAGCATGGCAGATTGTTTTCAGCTAACCTGAACCAAAAGATAAGCATGAGCTATTGCCATCGTTTGGTGTCTTTTGCCTGTCCCTCCATAGCCATTTCACATTTTGATCAGTGCAAATGTTACCAAACTTAATGACATTCTTTACAAAAAAAAGCTCATTTTTATACCCCGCCACACAAAGTGGTGAGGTATTATGTGATACCCTCAGTGGTGCGTCCGTCCATCCGTCTGTCTGTCCGTCCCTGGAAGGTTTCCGACTCATAACTTGTGAACGAAATAACACAAGGTCTTCAAACTTTGTATGCAAGTTGTTTACCACAAAACTCTGGTCAAAGATTCAGAGGTCCAAGGAGTTCTGGAGTTATGCCCTTGAAACTTTGAAATTTTGTGAATTTTAGGGTTTCAGACTGATAACTTTTGAACGAAATAACACAGGGTCTTCAAACTTAGTATGTAAGTTGCTTACCACAAAACTCAGGTCAGGTGTAATTTTGGGTTCAGAGGTCCAAGGGGTTGTGGAGTTATGGCCCTTGAAACTTTGAAATTTTGCCAATTTTAGGGTTTCAGATTGATAACTTGTGAACGAAATAACACAAGGTCTTCAAACTTGGTATGCAAGTTGTTTACCACAAAACTCAGGTCAAGTTCGATTTTGGGTTCCAAGGTCCAAGGGGTTCTGGAGTTATGCCCCTTTAAGCTTTGAAATTTTGCGAATTTTAGGGTTTCCGACTGATAACTTGTGAACAAAATAACACAAGGTCTTCAAACTTGGTATGTAAATTGTTTACCACAAAACTCAGGTCAAGTTCGATTTTGGGTTCCGAGGTCCCAGGGGTTCTTGAGTTATGCCCCTTGAAACTTTGAAATTTTGCAAATTTTAGGGTTTTTTACTCATACCTTGTGAATGAAATAACATACTGTCTTTAAACATTGTATGTAAATTGTTTACCACAAAACACATGCCAAGTATAATTTTGGTTTCAGCGGTTAACATTGTTGTGGAGTTATGCCCCTTTTAACTTAGAAATTTTGTTAAACGTGGCGGGGTATCATGTAATCCACCATTACTATTTTTTTCCAATCCTATAAAAATATGACTGTCAGTACAATACATATTTATACCCCTGCAAACAAAGTTTGGGGGGTATATAGGAATCACCCTGTCTGACTGTCTGTCCGTCCATCTGTCCACACTTCTTGTAAGCGCAACTCCTCTTAAACCACTTGAAGGATTTTGATGAAACTTTACACAAAGGAAGGACACTATATGGTAATGTGCATGAAGGAATATAATTATTGTCCGAAACCAGGAAGGGGAGATTATTGGACTTTGACTTTTCGTTGATTCCCTATTTATGGGTTACCTCGTAATCGCAACTCCTCTTAAACCACTTGAAGGATTTTTATGAAACTTTACACAAAGGAAGGACACTATATGGGGATGTGCATGAAGGAATATAACTATTGTCTGAAACCAGGAATGGGAGATAATACGACTTTGACTTTTTGTTGATTCCCTCTTGTAAGTGCAACTCCTCTTAAACCACATGAAAGATTTCGATGAAACTTTACACGAAGGAAGGACACTATATGGAGATGTGCATGAAGGAATATGATTATTGTCCAAAACCAGGAAGGGGAAGATTATTGGACTTTGACTTTTTGTTGATTCCCCATGTATGGGGTTACATCGTAAGCGCAACTCCTCTTAAACCACTTGAAGGAATTTAAGGAAACTTTACACAAAGTAAGAACTTTATATGGAGATGTGCATGAAGGAATATAATTGTTGTCAGAAACCAGGAAGGGGAGATAATTAGTTAGCACCCTATAGTAATCAGCCTGTCTGTCCGTCAGCGTTTTCTATGTCGTACGATAACTCAAGATTGCCCGATTTTTATGATTTTTATACTCAAAGTTTAACTTGACTAACGGAAGCTCCCTTTCGTTTTTGAGGAAAATCAAAAGATGATTTATGGTAAAAAAAAACTTCGTTTTTATATGAAAAAGTGCATCTTTTGAGAATTAGCTCTATGTTGTACGATAACTTAAGATTGTCTTCAGGGATTTGAATGATTTTGATACTCAAGATTGTTCATGACCAAAGGAAGCTCCCTTTCATTTTTGAGGAAAATTGAAAAATGATTTTTGGGAAAAACTTCGTTTTTATATGAAAAAGTGCATATTTTGAGAATCAGCTCTATGTCGTATGATAACTTAAGATTGCCTTCAGGGATTTGAATGATTTTAATACTTAAGGTTGTTATTGGCCAAAGGAAGCTCCCTTTCATTTTTGAGGAAAATCAAAAAATGACTTTTAGGAAAAAACTTTGTTTTTTTTATGAAAAAGTGCATATTTTGAGAATTAGCTTTATGTCGTACGATAACTTAAGATTGGCCTAAGGGATTTGAATGATTTTGATACTCAAGGTTGTTCTTGACCAAAGGTAGCTCCCTTTAATTTTTTAGGAAAATCGGCAAATGATTTTTGGGAAAAAACTTTGTTTTTATAAGAAAAAGTGCATATTTTGAATTTTTTGATAATTAGCTCTTATGTCGTATGATAACTTAAAATTGCCTACAGGGATTTTAATGATTTTCATACTCAAACTTGAACTTGACCAAAGGAAGCTCGCTTTTGATTGATTTCCATGAAATTCCACAAACAGGTTTTTGGGACACACAAGGGGGCAGGACCCTTTCTGACTTTGTCAGTATTCTAGTTCAACTTTGAGTTTTCATTGATTCCCTATGTATGGGTTACCTCGTACGCACAACTCCTGTTAATCCACTGGAAGGATTTTGATAAAACTTTAGACAAAGGAAGAACACTATATGTAGATGTGTAAAATGTCAAATAAGCTGAAAAAAGATGAATTTAATATTTGAACCCTTTCATTGGAACCCCTGGGAATAGTTTCTTCTTGGAGATTATATCATTGTGTCCATACTTGTATTGTGTCCATACATGTACTTTGTCCACACCTGCATAGTGCATCGTGTCCATACATGTACTTTGTCCACACCTGCATTGTGCATCGTGTCCATATCGATTCAGGGTTCAATGAGCGGGGGTATCTTTGGCTGCCATTTGGCGACAGCTCTTGTTTGAAATGGGAACCTATACTCAGGGACAGATTTTTTTTTATCAATTTCTGGTTGAGCAAATTTAGCCAAAGGATACAAGAATGGTGGTCTCTTATGTGGTTCAGATCTGACAACAAATATGGCCGCCAGGTGCAACTTGGTTTAACATATAACCCTAAGAGAAAATATTATTATGATCATTTCCTCTGAAACAACTAAAGCAATTTGAACCAAACCTTAAGAAGTATTATGTATTTATGTATGTCTTGTACAAAGATTGCTGATTTTGTTTACCAGTTTCCTCAACAAACATGACTAACAATGTAGAAACATAAGAAGCTCATCAGACTAAAGGGGGGATTAGCTTTTGCTATCACTGAACAACCATGGTCCATCTGGCATAAACTGTTTATTCTTATATCTTCACTCGGTCACAATAGTCCTTGGATGGTCCCCTGCAAAAGGTGTTTTTAGGTCTGCGGCATGTCCAAGATGACTGCCAGCGGGGAGCATAGTTTTATATTATACCCAAAGCGAAAACACATTGAAAGATCTTCTCCTCTGAAACTACTGGGCCCATTGGAACCAAACTTAGCCACAATAGTCCTTGGTTGGTCTCCTGCAAAATAGGTGCTTTCAGGTCGTTGCTATATCTAAGATGACCATCAGCAGGAAACATAGTTTTTATATTTGACCCAAATGGCCAATGAAAAAACACATTCAAAAAATGTGTTTTTTTTTCAGGTCAGCACTATGTCCAAGATAGCTGCCAGTGGGGAACATAGTTTTAACATTGGGTCCTATTAGAAAAGATATTCAAAAATTTCTTCTGAAACTGCTTAGCTAATTTTAACAAATCTTGGCCTCAATAGTCATTGGTGGTGCAAAAAAAATGTTTTGAGCGGAGGTATTCATTTGTGGCCCAGCGGACTACAGTACTTCTAGTTTTGTGCTATATCAAAGATGACCGCCAATTAGGAACATAATTTAACATTTGATCGTAGGGAAAAAAAATTCAAAGATCTCCTCTGAAACTGTTTGACTGATTGGAACAAAACTTCAGCACAATATTCCTTGGGTGAACCCCTGCATAAAAAGAGTTTTTCAGGTCTGTACGTGCTACATCCATGATGTCATAGTTTTAGCATTTGAGTCGATGGGAAAACACATTCAAACATCTTCTTTGACATTTTTTAACCAATTGGAACCAAACTTGGCCTCAATTGTCCTTTGATGGTCCCCTACAAAAAGATATTTTTGAGGTCAGTGCTATATCCAAGATGGCCACCAGATTGGAACATAGTTTAACATTTCACCCTATGGGAAAACACATGTTTTGTAGATCTTCACCTCTTAAATTGCTCCCCTGCAATAAAAGTCCTTCATGTCCTTGCTATGTCCAAGATGAATGACCACCAGCGGGGAATATAGTTTTAACTTTGGACCGATGGGAAAACACATTCAACGGTCTCCTGGGAAACTACTGAACCAATTCGAACAAACCATGGCCTCAAAAGTCCCTTAGAAAAGATGTATTTGATTTTAATGCTATATCCAAGATGGTCACCAGATGGGAACATAGTTTATTATTTAACCCTAAGGAAAACACATTCAAAGATCTTCACCTCTGAAACTGCTTGTCCGATCGTAACAAAACTTGACCACAATAGTTCTTTGTTTGTCCTGTGCAGAAAAGGAGTACTACAGGTCTATATTATATCCGAGATGGCAAGCGGGGAACATGGTTTTAACTTTGGACCCTATTTGAAAACACATTCAAAGCTCTTCTTCTCTCAAACTGCTAAGCCAATTGGACCCAAACTATGCCCCAATAGTCCCTTGGTGGTCCCCTACAAAAGCATGCTTTTGAGTTCAGTGTTATATTCAATATGGCCACCATCTTGGAACATAGATTAAAATTTGACCGTATTTGAAAACACATTCATAGGTCAAAACATCTGAAATGAAACCAAACTTTGCCACAAGTCTTAAGCTGTTCCATGCATTTTTTTGTTCAGTTCTGGGCTTATCCAAGATGGCTGTCAGCGGGTAATATAGTTTAAAATTGGACCATATGGGAAAACACATTCAGAGACCTTCTCCTCTGATAGTGTTCAGCCAACTAAAACCATCTACATGTACAAGTCTTCCTACACGTCTTCCCTGGACTACATGTACAAGCCTGCCCAAGTCTACATCTACATTTCTTCACTGGCTCGCTTTGCTCGAGGGAGCAAAGTAAGACGTTTGCACCTAAGGAACACTTTTTAAAATCTTCTCTAAAACTACTTAATCAGCTGGAAACAAACTTTGCCACAATAGTCTTTAAATGGTTCCCTGCAGATTAGTGTTTTTCATGTTCACACTTTATCCAAGATGGCTGCCAGCCGTCTATATTAGTAAAAGTCCATGCGAACGTTACAGGCTCCTGAGAACCTCTTGTTTAACTTGAGACCCTTTGGGGAAATTATTCTGAAAATCCCTGAAACTACTGAAGAATATTAAACTGAACGTTCCTGGAAAGATGTATAGAGCCTCTTTTATAACAAAGTTGACTAATTTCATTCCGATACGTCAACAAACATGGCCACCAGTGTGGAACTTGGTTTCAATATTGGAAACCTATTTGAAAGCATATTTGATCATCTCTGCAAGTACTGAGTCTATTTGAAGAACGTGGAGTAGTACAAATATTTCCAATTTCTCCCAGATTCATCAAACATACAAGGCGGCCAGCATTGAACTTAAAATGCCATTTGATCCTATATAGGAAAAACATCTAAAACCATCGGGGTAAATTCAACCGACAATCAAACATGGATCCCTGTATGGGACATGGTTTAACATAAGATCCCCATGCATTTGAAAAACATCTCTCAAACCACAGAAGCAAATTTTTAAGAATCTGTATTTTTAAAGATGCATGGAAGGTTATTTACAAAAATGCTCATTTTTGGGATAGTAACAGGGGCCCTACAGCTTTCTGAGACTCCGGAGCCCATGTTTGTAGAGCAAAGATCCTAGTGAATGGATCCAAGAGCCTTGTTGGTTGAGCACGGAGCCCTGAGCCCTTTTTATTACCTTATCATATCCTTTAAAATTGACACAATGAAATAACATATCTAATAAAATCATCTCTAAAGCTACTGAGCTGATTGAACCAAGCAGAGGTCATATATCAGTTCCTTCTCAAAAGATCTTCTTGTTGTTTAAGTGTACATTAAATACTTACTTTCCTTGCTTGGGCAATTTGTTTAAGGTAATTATTCTATTTATTCACTTTACTCGGCTTAAAAAAAAACAATCGTTTTATTAAGAGTTTTTTTTTGTAAATGTAATGTATGCATGTTATCTCTCGAACTGGAAATATGCAACCAACCACGGTGGTTTCATCTTTCTCCAAAGCTTATAATTAAGTGCTGTGATTCTGTAATCATTCGTGATCATTAGCTCTCCTTTGTGAACAGATTGTTCTTATTTATAACATCCCAATCCTAAAGATGGACCATTCTAATGGAAAGTTCTATCAATGATTCCTATTTTTGTTTTTTTTTATTTAGAAAAGGCGTTGTATACAAAGATGGCTCATTTCCTGATAATTTGACAGACATAGTGGGAATGATTTGTGGGCTGAAAACATTATTTGATCATCTCCTCTAAAACTATGAAATAAAATTTGAGGTTCATTGTAACCTAATGGTCCCTAATGTTAAGCTTTTGGTCTGTATATAGCGCTGTGTTTAGCTCGCCAAATATTTGAAGAAATAGCTACCAATTCTAAAGCAATTTAATACAAAAAAATCGAAAATAACACCACAGTAAGTAAGAATGCACGGCTTTCACTTGTGATCTTCATTTAAACATCCATTTAGTTCATAATAACTTAATTGTTGAAATATCTTTATACAGTTATAATAGAAATGATCAACACACAATGTAGTTTTGCGTCATAAAGCAGAAAGGTCTCTAGGGAAAAGGGTAGGGGTAAAATATCATAAATTTAAACGTTTCGTGTCAAAGATATTCAAGACAATGGCTTCAAAATTAGCAAAAAATATGCTTTGAACTTATCAAAGAGTTTAGCAAGGGTTCAACTGCTTGAAAACCGGAATGAAGTCTATAGCACATTGAGTAAATAGGGATTGATTTCACAATATATCTACTCAATGTATCATGGAGACGAACACATGCATTTGATGAAGTAAATTTCTAAGATTGAACAAGGAGTAGCCATACAATTTTTGTACATATTCATGATATTTCAGGATGATTTGATACCTGCAAAGCAAGACAGACTAAAACAAGAGGCTCACAGCAGCCAGTATCGCTCACCTTAACCAAGGAATTATACGTCCTTGCCTTAACCGTGGCGCTTATTTGACAGTAGTTTTAAAAAAAAGAATCTCTTTGAATGTATATTTCAATAAGGTCCATCTGAATGTTAAATTAAGTGCCAAATGGCAAAGATGCGGATCTGCCTGCTGCCTCAGTTTGAATTGAATATTGTCCATTAGTTTGGCTCTAAATGGCTTGGCAGTTCCAGATCTAGAGAAGAAGAATTTCGAAGGGTTTTCCCACACGAGGCTCAATGTATTGAATGAACTGCTGACCTGGCGGATAACCCTTTTTGAAGAGGACGAGTGTGTCTTAGTTTTGGTTTTAAATGAAGGTGAAGATCTTGGAATGTATTTTCCATAGGGCTCTATGTTTAAAAATTGGCGGATCAAGGGGTGAATCCCCTTTTTCTGGAAAATGTTTAAAGTCCGTGCAGAATTTAGGTAAAAATTGACAAAAATGGTAAAAATCGAATGGAACATCTTTTTTGAAGGCTGGACCCGCCTTTGTTTAACTAAGTTCTACGCTAGCAGAAATTTAGGAGGTATTGCGGACACGTTGGATACTTTTTATTTGAAGGGCCATTTAAAGACCATCTTGACTAAGTTTGGTAAGTGGTACAAACTGTGAGAGAATATCTTAGTATATGTTTTCTGTATAGGGTCCAAATCTAAAATATGTTCATTGCTGGTGGCCATCTTTGATGAGGTTCTGCATGATACAAATTTTTAAAGGTTACCAATGTGTGACCAAGTTAGGTTCCGATTTGCCAAGTGGTTTCAGAGGAGATATTTGAAGTTTTACGAACGACGGACACCAAGTGATGCTGACTATATAGCCAGGTTAGCCAAAAATACTCTTTTCTTATTAATTTCTATATGGCGACAAACTGGAGTACAATATCTAACTTTCACCAATTTTTCACCCTGAACAATTATTATTGCAAATACCAAACAAGTGATTTCCATATATGAAGTTATCGAGTGTCATCTTGCACTTATCCTCTTTGCACGCCTTACACTTGTGATCTTTATAGGTGTCCTTGTTCCACCCTTAGTTACACCTTGAGAGTAAATAAATAAAACCTTATTTGCCAGTTATTTGCAGGACATTTTTATCCCCGCACTTTCGAAGAAAGTTTGGGGATAATGTTTTACCCTCCGTCCGTCCGTCTGTCTGTCTGTCTGTCTGTCTGTCTGTCTGTCTGTCTGTCTGTCTATCTGTCTGTCCGTCCGTCCGTCCGTCCGTCCGTCCGTCCGTCACACTTTTCTTGTGACTCAAACTCCTCCTACATTTTTGAATTTAGGGATTTAATTTTGTTGTAGAATTGTTGCATATAGTCTGCAGATGCGCAATAAGCTTTCGGATTTTCGATATTGGTCTAAATCAAACAAGAGGCCCCATGATGTCAATTTTTACACATGTGGCATGTGACACAAACTCCTCCTACATTTATGGATTTAGGGATTTAATTTTGTTATAGAATTGTTGCATATAGTCTGTAGATGCGCAATAAGCTTTCGGATTTTTGATATTGGTCTTGGTGCAAACAAGAGGCCCCATGATGTCAATTTTAACAAAGACCCAAAGATGTGGATTAGACACATGTGGCATGTGACGCAAACTCCTCCTACATTTTTGGATTTAGGGATCAAATCTTTATGCAGAATTGTTGCATATAGTCTATAGATTTGCAATAAGCTTTTGGAATTTTGGTTCCGGTTCCAACTTTAGTAAATTTGCTGAAAATGTCAAAGACACTTATTATTTTTTTTTAATTTTGGCTTATTATCTTATATTCTGACAAGTGTTTGGTAAAAAACAAAAGTCTGATAACTTAGGATTCTGAAAGGCGGTTCCAATTTTGGTAAATTTCCCGAAAGTCTCAAAGACCACTAATTTTTTTGAATTCTACCTAGCAACCGTACTTAAAATGTTTGTGTAGTTTAGGACGAACATTTTCATCAATTGGATTTCAAAAATATTTGATTCCAATTTTGGTAAATTTCCTGAAAGTCTCAAAGACCACTTATTTTTTGGAATTCTACCTAGCAACCATACTTAAAATGTTTGTGTAGTTTAGGACGAACATTTTCATCAATTGGATTTCAAAAATATTTGATTCCAATTTTGGTAAATTTCCTGAAAGTCTCAAAGA
>MJUU01000054.1:68292-91274 GCA_002080025.1 Modiolus philippinarum | reverse complement strand
TAGTCTCCTTAGAGCGACATAGAGTCATGGGTTACCCTTTCTGCAGTAGTTTAAATGCTCCTTTTAAATAGAAAATAACCAATCTTTCTTTATCAAGATCCAAGATGTAGTAGTCCATGAAGGATTGGTTCAATTGCTCGAGTTCATTATTAGTAATATTAATATTAATATTAATAATACTAATAATGGACTTCTGACAATAGTAATAGAAATTAGCTCTCAAGACCCCTTGATCAATGCAGGCATATAGTATCTGTATGTTTCTGATTAATGTGAGCTTAAAAGACCCACATCCGTGAGACCTGACTACAAGGTAACGAAACGTAAATGTACCAAAGTGATCACAACAAGAGGCTCTCAATAACCTGTATTGCTCACTTGGACCATGGCTAACATGACAGTCCTAATAACCTAAATGTTAAAGAGTGTCTAACAGACTTGGATGTTATATGGTTCAATGTTTAACTACAGAAAAATATGAAAGGATATGGAGTGAATGTACATGTGACAAAAACGCACACGATACACAGAAAACTCCAGTGTATCAAGGACAGGGCTTATATTCCTGTCTACATCTGATGTTTCTACAGTATATTTCCTGCTGCTTGTCATCTGGGATCAAACAGGACTTACTGGACACATTCAAAGGGCCATTTAGGGACAATATTGACCAAGTATTGTTCCAGTTGGTCAAGTTGTTTCAGATGATAAGATCTTTGAATGTGTGTCCAACAGTGCCTGATTTTAAACTAAGTTCCTCTCTGGTGGCTTTTTTGGATGAGGCATACACTTGCCAGACATATCTTTTAAAGTGGAAAACCCAAGGTTGTGACCAAGTGTGGTTCTAATTGGCCAAATAGTTTCAGAGATCTTTGAATGTGTTTTCCCTTATGGTCCAATGTTAAGCTAAGGTTTTTCCGCTTGCTGCTTTCTTGGATAAGGTGCAGACTCGTCAGACAACTTCATAAAATGTAGTCCTTGCATAGACCACTCCTGAGGTTAGGCAAACTAACAGATGCCATAAAAGACTAAACTCACAATGTTTCACTTGAACACCGCATTATAACCAAACTACATGTATGTGAATTCCACAGATTAAAGTTTCATTGAGTTTTAATTTGATTGTCATTTTCAAAGGCACCAATTATGTGAATATACAGAAATAAAGGAATCAATAGATGTATTTACAACTTTGTCTGCCATTGTTGTCAATTAAATACAGGTTCCTGTAATTTCAACATCAAAGATGAATGGATATGCATCATAACTCCAAAGTTTATTCCACGATGTCAAATGTCATTCTGAGACCAAATTCAGGTGATTCTGACACAATCTGCCAAAGTGTAAATTCATGGATGCTTTTTTTGTAATCTGTTTTCAACATGGATTCCACATGTCAGTTTCACAAATAAGAATGGACGTTTTCAGATACATTCAAGCATTTCTGGATTTGACAATTCTAATTTTGACAACCATGGATTGACCAATTGACAGTGTGACGGGTGCTGTATACAGAGCAGGACATGCTTATCCTTCATGATGTCATTCTGTAATTTTGATTGATTGATTGAATATTGTTTAACGTCTACTCAGCAATATTTCAGCTATATCAAGACGAGAACAAGTTTGTTAATAAATAATCACTTTGGGGTATGGAAAGGGCCATGGGACGGAAAATTCTGACTGCCACTGGAAAAGTAGGGTGAAATCGAAAAGGGCAGGGAATTTAGCCTTGTAGCCGATCACCTGGGGACCACTCAAAAAAGAGCTTGCTTCAAGGGTTCTTTAACGTGCAGGAAGCGTGGCATTTCTTCCAAATAACTCAATACCGAAGTTACTGTGAATTTAAATTCTGCATATGCGCATTTCGACAACTTATGTCTCTTCAGTGCAGATAAAATCTATATGTTTGGAAGACCATGAACTCAAAGATGTTCCAACACATGGACCTGAGTTTACATCCCATCCGTAAGATGGGTTGTGTATTTAATTATCCTGCACAACCACGGTTTGTAATTTTGAGATTTCACACTAACAGTGCTTGAGCTTTGAGTGTTATTGTGGTGTTGGTGTGTTTGTGCTGTGCCTTTAGTCTTTTGTGTTCTGGTGTTCTCGTTTTTGCCTTGTCTCTGGAATTTGATTTATGTAATCTTGTGCTTTGATCCTTTGGTATTCTACTGCCATTGTCTTGAAAGACCTTTAGGAACTGAAGTTGTGGATCCCTTTTTGTATTAGTATATAGGTGTTGTTGACAAAAGGCAAAGCAATAAACATTAAAACCTGCATAAACACCACATTTTATTTTATAAATAACACATGTAAGTTTGAACACACACATTATATTACTGTGTTATACACAAAAGTTTACTTAAGCGGTGGGGAAATAATACAGAAGGATTATCTACCGTAGATGTAATACTGTCTACTGAACTGGCAGAAATTTGTTTACTAAGAAATTTTACTTAAAATTCATTATCCAAAATTATAGCACTGTATTTTAACTCGTATTTCAAATTTCCTTTTAAAATGAGTTTCAAAAACGTTTTTTTTTATTAAAACTCTTGTCCATAGTACTTTGAAATAACTACACACGAATAATCTGGAAATTTCAAATCTAACAGAGTTATACTGAAAAGATATTGCAAAATATTGCCAATATTTTCAAAAATCTATCAGTTACTCAAAAATGACGCAATAATCTTTCTATTATAATACAATGCACTACAAACTAAATTTTGCCTGCTTTCTTTTGTAAATATAAGATTATAACAATTCAAAAATTCCATGATAGTGAATGTCATTGAATATCATTGCTATGGATACCATTACATTCATTTTCTTTTTTTTTAATTATGCAAGTATATTTTACATCAAATTTTATTAAAGAAAAGAAATTGTATTCTTAAGGATGGGAAATCTATACTTCAATGTTTTTTTTTTTCAACTTCATACCATTAAATTGTTACACCAAATATTCATATTCTCCTTATTTTCAGGTAATTATAATCCTAAAATGACCCCTCAGTGTCTATGTATAGGCTGTAACACGTAAGCTATGGCAAGAATTACAGAAATTCTACTAACATCTACAACATTAAATGAAGGGAATTTGTAAACTGACTAGAAACTGGAATGATGAAGACTAGATGGTTTCTTTACACATGATTGTTCAATAAAAATTGTTAACATATAACACACACTAAAATGGTGTAACACTCACATAATTGAAAATTAAGTAAAAAAATGTTTCTATTATGGTATATTTGACAGTGGCTATTGAGGTCAAGTAAAAGTTTTACATTTAGAAATTGGTACAGCTTTTGTATGTGCAAATGGAAAAAAATCTTGTGTTTTTCTCCTTCAATAATAAAACAAATTGAAAAGACTTTCCCTGTTTGGTTTGCACTAAAATCACAAAATCACACTAACAAAACTGGTCCTGAAGTAGATATGGTTTTGCCAGTACTAATACAATTTTTTTGGGAACAAAATCAAGGTCTTCCCTGAAATAAAAATATATCTATTTCTTCAACAATAAAATGGATTTATAATTCAGAGTAGTTCTCAACTTGAATAAGATTATGAATGTTAAATGAATTCTCTTCAAAAAAATTTGAGTGATTTCTCTTTGATTGCAAAAAAAACAGTTTAACAAGACAAGATGCATACAGTGGAACCTGTCTAATCCGGCACACTATGGGAGCCTAAAAATGTGTCAGATCTGACATGATGTCGTAATACTCAGGTGTAGGATTAAACAGGTTTCACTGTATTCACATTTCCACAAAATACTAATTCCTGACATAAAATAAATGGTACACGGGTAATTTCTACCTTCAATAAATAATAAATCCATATTTACACTGTAATTTGAAATGTCCAATACTAAGGTTATGTAATATGGACATATTTGACTAAAGCAACATGAATAGCAAAAGTCTGAAAACCAACAACACAACAGTATGGCTGTACAACATTACTGAACAGTCAATCATTTTACACATCACAGATTCAACAAATAAGCTGTCTCAACAATTATTGCATATTTATATAGGTTTTAAGCAAATTCAACAAGAAATTTTCGAAATACTGCTAAATTCAAAATATCTGTTTATTTTGACAAAACAAAATTACCTTCAAAGGTGGTTATATTTCTAGAACTGCAATGGAAAACTCAAGGTGATTGTTGCAAAACCACAAAAAACACCCCCTCCAGCATTTTCCAAACTTTAAGGTCTATGACAAAAAATATGCCAGATGAAGAATTACCTCCCTTCCCAAATTTTGAAGAGTTACCATATTCCTTCATGAACATCTTAAACTACAACTTGGAAACATTTCATTAAAATCCAATAAGCTTCTTAGACATGCCATGACAACATACATGAATGGACATAAACACTGGTTGATTCCTTTATACCTCCCATTCTTTCTTTTCCAGGGTATAAAAAGACGAATAAAAACATTAACATCGGTCAGTTGTCTCCCTGTAGTTAAAAGGGAGATAATTTTAATTTAATTATCAAAAGAAGGTTTTAATATGCTAATCAAAATTATCTCCACTTTGAACCATACGAATACTAACTTGATACAGGGAGATAACTCACCGATGTTTCTCATTACAATGTATATCATTTGAAGATTTGAAAAATTCACAGATTTTTTGAAAATAACTAAAACACATTGATTTTTTTTGTTTCATAAAATACATACAAAAAAATTACTTGACAATATTTAATTACATACTTCTATATGTATTCGAACATATAATGTATGTAATTATTATGGAAATTTGAAGTATCATGCCATTTTGATTCATAGGACTGTCCCAAAAAATTCTCTCAGGGGGTTTGCAAAATTTATTATGGGACAGCCCTAAAAGAAATAAAATTATTTTTTTTTACAAATCATAACATCACAATCCCTGATATTTCATAGTACCCTTTTTCAGAAATTTTTTATCTGGTAAAAAAGGACCAATGAGAAATCTAAGAATACAGGTAGCATGAATATAAACATCATTACTTTTGTTCATGGAAAAAGCATGAAGGACTTTTAAATCTCAGCAGATTATTCAAATTTATAAGTTATATACTTTTGACACACAAACCCCTCAAACATATACAGTAACATGACGAACCCAGAAACTCACAACATATTTGTAAACAATAATGTGTACTGACAATTGTAAATGAAGGCACAAATTAGTTCAGATGTAACTTGCTGTGATAACTTAGGAAAAGAGAGTAAAGTAAATTTAAGAAAAATATTGAGCTGTTAATCTTAATAAACTCAAGATATAAAAAAAGTTCCAAGTCAATTTTCACCTGCATTAAGACGTTTAAGGTTTCCCATATTATTATCAGAACCTTGTTGAGAAACACATATTATCACTTGTGAAAAAGGTTCAGTATATATTTAGCAACAGCAGGTCACAGCAATACTATTGGCACAAGGTGATGGAAATGACTGGCTAACTGCCAAAAGGCAGCACTTCTTAAGTTAATTCCAGCAAGGAGAGACAATAGTTTTTGCTGTTCACTAATAAATTGTTTTATTAACTGATATGATTAATGAAAAATTTCTACATGGATAATTTTTAAATGATGTCACACTGCGCAATTAAGTTGGTGCATGGAACAGTTCTTCTGGATACAAATGTATTGGTTTACTGATTACTGTTCCGCCCAACAGATTTTTATGTCAAAATTCTAAAACGATGCACAAGACAAAACCAAACTGTAGGTAAAATTAACAGTCTGTCAAATGCCGATTATACTGCTTATTTCATTATCATAGGCTACAATAAGCCATCTATATCATAGGATCAAGTGAACCTAATATACAACCTTAAGTAATTTTCATATATAAGTAAATTCAATACTAAAAAATTAAGTAATCATGGCTTCTCTGAGTTGGATCGTTATGAGTATATTATCAGTATTTATACCAATAACTGAAAATAATGGTGTACGATTTGGAATGCTAGAAATACAAAAATATATAAAAAAATAAACCATAGTAAAATTATAACAAAACAAAAAAGCACTTCAATGTTAACAAATAAATAAAAATCTATAAAAAACAAATAATAACACAACCAAAAATCATTACACATATTTCCCCCCAAAATCACACACTACTTTTCCAATACCATGAATCAGGACTTTTTTCCCTTGTTAATTTTTGTTATGTTCACTAAAATAAGCCTCTGCAAAAATTTCACTCCCATTCCCATGCATTGGAAAACTCTATTAAATATTTCACTACCTTGTTGTGAACAACACCATACGCAAAAATAACCCGATGTACGGAAAAGTCCAGATAATGTATGATGTGGAGAGGAAATGGGTGAAATTTGTTTGTAGATATATGACACAATCTGACAATGTATAATGATAGGATGGCAAATGTTTGTTAAAATTTGTAATACAATAAACACAAAATTACACATTGAAATGAAGAAATGGAATGGCTTTTGTTATGCACACATTTGTTAGTGTGTACAGATCTCCAGATGAATTTCTACAAAATGAAATGATTTTTTGCATGCCTTAGAGGTAATGAAGAACAAATCACAAGCTAATTTGAAATTTCACATAGACAGAATCAGATGATTTCAAAACAACGAGAAATCAGAGCTAGTATTTCTTACATCTTAAAGACCCCCCTTTTTACATGTCTTGTGTTGACTCACTTCATTTATTCACATGAATCAAAGTATTACAAAAACAAAAATAATTTACCACAGACTGAACCAACACCCACTAATGTCTCTTCTCGGTAGAGCTTACTGAAGTGGATACCGATGGTATGCAGGGTTGTCATTTAATTAAAACATAATTAAATACCATAATGACAACAACACTTAAGTAAACTGCAGAAACTTTATTCGTCGACATGTTTCCGGCGAAACATATCGACGAATAAAGTTTCTGCAGTTTACTAAAGTGTTGTTGTCATTATGGTATTTAAAAACAAAAATATTAACAATCTGAAAAAAACTTTAACTCAAATACTGTGAAAGAACTATTATTTGTTGGGTGCCAATTTTCGTGGATTTCGCGTTTAACTTAAACCACAAAATTTTACATTCCAAGAAATATCAATTTTCTCTAAAGGACGTAAAAGCATCAAATAATGTATTACGAAACCCACAAACTATACTAAAAATCACAAAAACTGAGACCCACAAATATAACTACTTTCACAGTAATAAGATCACATACAATTTATAAACATTCTTACAAAATGGAATGTAAATTTGAATAAATTACCCAGCAAAAAAAAAAGTTATTCAAAATGTAAATTAATGCAGAAATTCTATTTTACTATAAAAATCTTAAATTTACTCAAATAACTTGTTTATACACAAATTTACTATTAACATGAAAATCTACTAAAATAATACATTGAAAATCAATTATGAAATGGTGCCATTAAAACTTTTAATTGAAGAGCACTAAACTTTTCCAAATCACGTAATAAATTTAGAGAAAATTATTAGCACATCTCCCTATTTTCTCAGAATGAGAGCCTTTCAATTTAAACACTTTCCATGATATAAAATTATCGACCCTTTAAGTTAAATAAATGGGCAAACTACAGTGCTCCAATATGGTAGATTGCTATACATCAGTGGTAACTCAATATTACCAAAATGATACATGTAATATACATTGTTTTCAAGTAAAAATGTTACCATAAAGAAAATTTTGAAGACGTTTCCTTCAAATAATAGTGACAGTGTATACAATTTGATCTGGACTGTCCAAATGTTCGAAGCTGCAGTGCATTTCTTTTTCTCTTCCATTGACGATGTGTACTGCAGATTTAGAAGGTGATGCTAAGTAATGACTGAACATGTCCCCTGGAACAATTGTCCCCGCAGATCTGGACCATGGCCAAACTTTCTCCTCTCTTGCTTTGTCACTATCTGTAAACAGAAAAAGTTCATGACCATTTTAATAATATCTGACTTGAACTACCAGTGGAGGATCTAGACTTTCTGCTAAGAGGGGGCCCGACCCATAATTTTTTCAAAAGGGGGTTCCCGAACCCAATTTAAAAAAAAAAAACCCTAGGAATTTTAAATATTTTCCAACCTAAAGGGGAGGGGGGCTGCCCCTCCTAAATCTGCTACTGCTTTTTATACCCTGATATTATATAAAATTCAACGCAGTTGCTTGCTTTGTAGTGCCAAGCATACCTTCCAAATTATCAACCTCACTCATACCAAATTTATAAAGCCCCTACAAAAAGGAAGCTGATATCCTAAAGCCAATAAAACAGTTACACACATAATTCATTAGGAGAAAGCAGCCTACCAAATTTTAAATAAATCCCTTTAGACAGAATAGAAAATTTTGTGATAAAAATATCCGAAGGAATGACAGCCAAGTGTATTCTAATATACCTCCCTCACTTGTCAAGCAGGGATATAATATAGGCAGTAATCTAAAGTTTATCTGTCTTATCAAATTTTGATACAGATGGACTTTTGTAATGGAGCTTGTTTCCTTCCAGATCAGTAAAGTAATTATTTGGAAATTGGTCATATATATACCCATTCTCCAATGACAATGACACCAGGACTTCCCTGATTAATTTTCAAAGGAATATATTCAAAGAGTAGCTAAGTCTAATTCAGACAATTAAGAGTAAATATAGGGATTAATCAAAGCACTGAACGCTGGAGTGCTGCTTAGGCAGTTATCTTTGAAATAAGAAAAAGATTTGAAATTTGATATTTAAAAAATCAGTCCAAAAGCTGTATCTCGATGAGATACACAAATATACAGTATGTCAAGTGGTTACATAGAAAAAACTCAGGAAACCAAAAAGTTAACAAACAGACAATATAAAACGTCTGTTTTTTTAGAGGGCATAGAAATGTGCACTCAAGTCGCAATGACGCCCATCACTAGAATAAGCATATAAGCAAAAAATTACATGCAAACTGACTGGCTAAAATGGGAAAAATTATTCAACAAAAGTAATGAACATGAAAGGGTAAGTAAAGAAATAAAACTGAGTTTTGATTCAGGGTAATAAATTGAATTAAAGTACTTCATAAGAATAGTGATGGTTAAAATGCATCACACTTAGGCATCTTGACCACCCCTTTTATAACGATGCACTTTAATTCAATTAATTACTCTGAAATTGCTTTAAACTTCAACAGAACATTGCACTGTGAACAGTTAAACTATGGAATAATTTTCATATTATCCAACATAATTACTAGGGAGAACAAGATATTTATGATAATATTAAATAAAGTGGATCTACATATAACAACAGGAAATAGCATTTATATCTACAGACATGGAGTACAGAAAACGGTACTAGCCTTTTCCGAAATACTATCAATAGATATTGCCAGGTATCGATTGATATGAATTTTTTTCTGTTGTCATGACAACAAAGTACACTTGGTATATTTGTAGATTTGCCTTCTGATTGAAATATTAAAGGGAATTTCAAATACTATGCATGTAGTATCAAGACACAGGCACTTGTTACCTTACACATGATGTAACTTGTAAGGTAACACTATGTCATCAGCCCCCTTTGATACCAGTGACATACATGTAGTTTAGAGTACACAGTCTAAGAAACAACATGTATCATGTATCACAAAAACTTTTAAAATTTCCCCTACAAGCATGCAATTTAGTTGTTACGTCTTACCCTCGACATAGTGAA
The DNA here is from genome assembly GCA_002080025.1 of Modiolus philippinarum. Taxonomy (NCBI): domain Eukaryota; kingdom Metazoa; phylum Mollusca; class Bivalvia; order Mytilida; family Modiolidae; genus Modiolus; species Modiolus philippinarum. The sequence goes on along the minus strand of MJUU01000054.1, from coordinate 81,566 downwards.
CGGTTTCTCCATGTATCAGTCTATTGCCTACTGATCCGCCGTTATGACAATGTATACCAACTGCAATAATACATCAGTGATCATGGTCGCTGTGAAACAATTCGCAACAAAAACGGAGGAAATCGCTGCAAGTGATTAAAAATCAGCAAGCAACCAGTTCCCCAGTTGTAGCAAATCAATCCAGAATTATTCTTTCAGACATAATGTCTGATTTTCCTCGTCGTGGGGCAAACATTGGTTCCACACATGCTTGCTTAAACCCTATTTATTTTGTTATCACCTCAGAAAATATTTAAAACTTGGTCTAGCTCACTTCCCAAGATGTTTATCTTTTTACAAAATATCATGAGCCCCATCTGATTACATTTCCGTTTAATTGGGAGCGATCTTTTTTGTGGATAAATGCACTAAATCGTCAACTCCATTGACCATGAAACGAAAGTAAACTTCGGAACTTCTCTAGACTTTACTTAGGATAAGGAATATATCCCATAGTTCCTCGATTACGTCACTTGACCTTGACAATTCCGCATTTTGTTTATTTCCAAATATAGAAGTTTATGGAGTTGACACGCACACCTGTCGTAAAGAAATCAAACTTGATTTCGAACCTTTTTTAAAATACATGTAAACATTAAACATTATAAACTTCAAGATATATAAGAGTCCACAGTGAAAGAATCAAAGAGTCCACAGCGATAGAAACATTTACTTCAGTATATAATCATTTACTACGTTTTGAAGCATTTACTATGAGGGGGCCCCTCTACTATGTTTCATTCATGAAATCTTGTAATATATTAAAGCGCATTGCGGGAATTTTTCATGAATGAACTGAATCGCTAATGGTGAGTGTCAAATCAAGCTACATTTTCACGCTGTATTTTTGTTTGAACTACATATACTTTCCATTTGAGCATTTTTAAATAAAATAACTAGAATGTGTGCAGAAGTCTCTCGCTATCTTTAATTCTTGACACCCAGACATGAACTATGTTATGCATATTTGTGAAGTACATCTTGCTGTTTATTTCGTCTGGAGACAATGCAACCGTATAAAGCTGCCTAAGCAGCACAAAAAAAAGAACATTTCTCTAATTTCTAGAAAATTTAACCAACACCTGACTGGTGTGATAAAAATATTTCTCGTCTCTAGTGAGAGAACAACTCATGCAAAATTTCCCTCCAAATCTATTTGGAACATAATCCTCATTGTTTTACATTATGTCATTAAAGAAAAATTTTCTACAACTTAAACACAATAATTATGAAATTTCTCACATCTTGTTAAATAAATTTTCAAATGTTTAAAAACTCTGCAAGCCTCGTTTTCAAACATTTGCAAAATTCATTTAACTCGATGTGAGAAATTTCATAATCAACTTAAATCATGTTGCAGAAACTATATGTCTGAAAACCATATGATGTACCGTGACCGATAATACACCAAGCATTGACAAAAGCTCGCATAACCTGATGGTAAACATTTATTCATTAAGGACTAGGTTACCCTCATTAACCCCATTGTTATTTAGTGTAAAATATAACTATCCTTTTTTGTAAACAAATACATACCAGTTAATGAAGTTATTTGTCCGTTATCCAGACGTACTATATAGATGGTATCAGATTCCGCTGCTGCCATAAATAAGTCATATCCTGTCTTGATGTTTGATGGGAAAAATGTCACTTCACTTACACCGGAAGCTGCAGTTATGTCATGTATTTTCTGAAAGTTTCCTATGAATGAAAAAAAAAATATATATATATCTAAATTGTTTGACAGTATCTTATAAGCAGGTCTCCTTCAGAGGGATAACCTCAAAAAGTTATTTATGAAATTATGTTTTATCCATTCAAAAGCTTAATAAATTTTTGCCAGGGACCCCCTAATTTTTATTTCATCTTATTTCATAGATCTGTTGGAGCATTCTGACAAAAATTTATTCAGTTGATGTTATTTTGTCACATCCATTTTTGGATAATCATTACTCATGTTATATAAATTGGACAAAATATATTTTTTAGATTTTAGTTTTATTGGCTATTTTTATTTTGTTGCTCTCAATGCACGACAGCAATACAGTAGACTCCGCCCAATCGGATACAAGAATTGTCAGAAAAAAATATTCTATTTGCCGGAGTATTCGATTGTCCGGTAAACCCATTCTCGGCAATGGGGAATCATTCTGTTGGCAAGAAGAGGTTGAAATGTTGAAGGGCTTGTCACCATTGGTGANCTATCAATATTTGTGGCTTAGATTACTTCTTTTTCCAATTTTCTAAGAAAAAACTCACATTTAATTGAAATTCTCCTTATTTTAAAATTGACAAGCTAACATCCTTAAGACAAGAAAAATTATAATACTTATTTGTTTCTTCCATCTTAATGCAGGTTCAAGTTAAACAGGAACTTTTTAGTCAATAATGTGAAATACTGAGAAACTCGATATCTGCAGCTATCTTAACTAATGTTGTTCTGTAAATTGCCATTTAAGAGTTTACACAAGGTCACATGCACTTTCCTCTACTTGTTAAATGACCAATCAGAGCTGTTTCTTTTTACTATTACCATGACAAAAATAACCCAAATAGTCTGATGTAAGAATAGAAAGCAAATAAAAGTGCAAAAAACTTTTCTTATGCATAAAAGTTTTAGCAAGGCTGAAATTCTTATTTCACAGGAGAAACAGGTACTCAAAATAGATCAAAATCAAAGATTTGTTTATCTTTTACCCATTAAAGAAATCCCTCTTCTTAGCCTCAGGTTTTGCTGCCCTACACTTCAGAAAATGGAATATAAATTTATGAAAGACATCCCAGTATTTGACCTGCTCTCATGTAAGAACCTTCTCCTTTACTTAACCTTCTACTTGTCACATTATCCGATGCTATCTCCTAAATATAGGTGCATAGCTCCTTTCATCAGAATATCACCTCTGCCATACCTGAAGGAGAGGTTACTCACAAAATGGCCAATTAATATGGCGTAACAGTGTGAAATACGTCAGGATGTATACGACGTCAGTCAATAATGTGAAATACTGAGAAACTCGATATCTGCAGCTATCTTAACCAATGTTGTTCTGTTAATTGCCATTTAAGAGTTTACACAAGGTCACATGCACTTTCCTCTACTTGTTAAATGACCAATCAGAGCTGAAAAGGGTGTGGTAAATCCAAGATGAAGGAAACAGTGTGGCTGAGGTGATTAATTTGAAGAGCTCGTAGAGTGTATCTGATGCTGCAGGTCAAATACACTGATCCAACTGCTCTCAAGTAAGAATCTTCTCCTTTATTTAACCTTTTAGTTGTTACATTACGAGATGCTACAGCTCAAATACAGTGATCAAAATATATAGAATTAGTTTTGTACTCACACTTTTTTTTATTTACACTGATCAATTTAATCTTTGACTAAGGTGACCTGTATCCAAAAATATGGTGTATTAAACTTACCAGTGTCCCCTACTCTGAATACTGTTAGATGTCCTGAGTGTAAGTCTACAAACACCAGATGTCTGGAGTCGGGTGAGACATATGGAGTACCCTTTACTGATATATTGGAGACAACTGTATCTGTAATGTAGTCCATTATCAACTGTACTGGTGTGCGACATTCCACTGCTATGTATCCACCTGTAAAATAATACAGTAAATTATTGTTCGTTTTATTTTGAAAGGCTACACAATACACATATTTTTGATATATGAAAAGTATCACTTTTTTAAGAGTAACGCTTTATTTAAAAAATAATAATAATAATAAAAAAAAAATAATAACCAGAGGCTCCCAGGAGCCTGTATTGCTCAACTGGCTTTCAGTTGCCACAATCAAGCTCACATTGTAGGTTATACAGTTGAACTTCTGTCTCTCAAACTTTGGAAGCTCAAAAACAACCAATATATTGAACTGTATTTTTAGTCTGATCATGTTTTACTGTATTTCTTTGTTGGGCTTTTTTTTACAAAAACTTTCTTGCTATGGACCACTTTCGACACCAGTTTTGAAGTTGAGACATCATTTTGTAAATGGCGGTCAACAATAATTTTTCACACCATATCTTTAAGTTATGACATACATACATGTTGTATCTATCTGGTTTTGAAGTTGCAACATCAATATCTATTTGGAAACCAAATTTCATTGAAATCAGACAATGTTGAATTTTCCCGCTTTTTTCGGCAGTCATGAGAAAATGGCAGTCAACAAACAATTTTCAACACTGGTTTTGAAATAGCAACATCAATATCATCTTGGATATCAAATTTCATTTAAATCGGACAATAATGAATTTTCCCACCTTTTATGGTGGCCATTTTTAGCTCACCTGGCCTAAAAGGCCATGTGAGCTATTGCCATCACTTGGCATCCGGCGTCCGTCCGTCGTAAACTTTTTCAAAAATCTTCTCCTCTGAAACCGCTTGACCAATTATAACCAAACTTGGCCTGAATTATCACCAGGGTATCTTGATTCAAAATTGTGTTCGATTAGTCCGAGGACCAAACAACATGGCTGCCGTTACTAAAAATAGGGGTAAATTGCTGTTTTTGGCAAATAACTCAAAAACCATAACAGATATCAAAAATCCGACTGGAGTAAAAGTGATTAGCATGACAAATCTACCTGCCCTGCAATTTTGAAGAAAATCGGAAAGCCCGTCTTGGAGTTATTGCCCTTTTTCCGTGAAAATTTCAAAATTTTGATATTCGTTATTTTTTATCGCAAAAACTGTAACAGATAGAGGTCAACTTTAAATTGCAAAAATGTTCACCATATCAAGATCTACCCACCTTGAAATTTTGAAGAAAATCTGACTACCCATATAGGAGTTTTTGCCCTTTATTGGTCAAATTTAAGAAATTTGATACTTTTTGTCATCAATTTAAAAAATCTTTTCCTCAGAAGCCACTGGGCCAATTGTTACCAAACTTGACCTGAATCATCACCAGGGTAAACAGTTTCAAAATTGTGTTCGATTAGTCCAAAAACCAAGCAACATGGCTGCTGTTACTAAAAATAGAACAATGGGGGTAAACTGCATTTTTTGCAAATAACTCGAAAACCATTACAGATATCAAAAATCTGATTGGGAGTGAAAATAATCAGCATGTTAAGATCTACCCGCCGTGCAATTTTAAAGAAAATCCGAAACTAGTGTTGGAGTTATTGCCCTTTTTCCATGAAATTTTCTAAATTTTAATGTATTTTTTTTTATTTTAAAAAGCGTAACAGATAAAGGTCAAGTGTAAATTGCAAAAAGGTTCAGCATATCAAGATCTACCCGAACTGAAATTTTGAAGAAAATCCAAAAATCTTTGTAGGAGCTGTTGCCCTTTTTCATGGAATTTTTAAATTTTCATGTTTTGTCGTCTTTTATATCCATAACTAGAGAAGATGAAGATTAAGTGTAAATTGATTAAAATGTTTGCCATGCTATGGCAACTTGTAAACTGGTGTTGAAAATTGTTCATTGACCACCATTTTCAAAATGGCTTCCAAAAATGCGGGAAAATTCAACATTGTCCGATTTCGATGAAATTTGGTTTCCAAGTGGATATTGATGTTGTGAATTGATATTAAGAATTGTTGGTTGACCGCGATTTTAAAATGGCTGCTGAAAAAGGCGGGAAAATCAACATTGTCTGATTTCAATGAAATTTGGTGTCCAAGTGGATATTGATGTTGCGACTTCAAAAGTCGTGTTGAAAATTGTTTGTTGACCGCCATTTTCAAAATGGACACAAAAAAGGCGGGAAAATTAAATATTTTCCTATTTCAATGAAATTTGGTTTCCAAATAAATATTGATGTGGTAACTTAAAAATATAGTTTGAAAAGTGTTGTTGACTGCCATTTACTAATTTATGTCTCAACTTCAAAACTGGTGTTGAAAGTGGTCATAAGCAAGTACATTTTTGTCAAAAAAGCACAACAAAGAAATATAGTAAAACAATCTGACTTTAAATACAGTTCAAGATATTGGTGGTGTTTGAGCTAACAAAGTTTGAGAGACTTAAGTTCAACTGTATAAGTTAAAATGTTAGCTTCATTGTGGCAACTGAAAGCCAGGTGAGCGATACAGGCTCCTGGGAGCCTCTAGTTAAAATGGCGGTCAATTAACGATAAATTTTGAATTTTTGACATCAATACCTATTTTGAAACCAAATTTCATTGAAATCGGACATGTTGAATTTTCCAACATTTTATTGCGGCCATTTTGAAAATGGCAGTCAACGAAAAATTTTCAACACCAGTTTTGAAGTCGCAAAATCAATAATTACTTGGAAACCAACTTTCATTGAAATGGGACATTGTTGAATTTTCCCTCCTTTTTTGGCAGCCATTTTGAAAATGGCGGTCAACGAACAATTTTCAAATCCCGTTTTGAAGTTGCAAAATCAATATCTATTTGGATACCAACTTTCATTGAAATCAGACAATGTTGAATTTTTCTGCCTTTTTTGGTGGCCATTTTGAAAATGGTGGTCAATGAACAATTTTTAAGATCGGTTTTGAAGTTGTGACATCAATACCTATTTGGAAACCAAATTTCATTAAAATCAGACAATGTTGAATTGCCTACCTTTTTTGGCAGCCATTTTGAAAATGGCCATCAACGAACACTTTTCAACACCAGTTTTGAAGCCGCAACATCAATATCTATTTGGAAACCAAATTTCATTGAAATCAAACAATGTTGAATTTTCCCGCCTTTTTTGGCGGCCATTTTGAAAATGGCGGTCAACGAACAATTTTCAATATCAGTTTTGAAGTCGCCACAGCATTGCAAACATTTTATCAATTTACACTTAACCTTCATCTTCTATAGTTTTCAAAATAAAACTGAAAAATACTAATGGTGGATTACATGATACCCCGCCACGTTTCACAAAATTTCGAAGTATCAAGGGGCATAACTCGAGAACCCCTTGCACCTCTGAACCCATATTCGAACTCGGCCTGAGTTTTGTAGTGAACAAGCTACAAACCAAGTTTGAAGACTGTATGTTATTCCGTTCAAAAGTTATCAGTCGGAAACCTTCGGGGGATGGACGGACGGACGGACAGACGGACGGACGGACAGATGGACGGACAGACACACGACTGAGGGTATCACATAATACCACGCCACTAAGTGTGGCGGGGTATAAAAATATAAAAATTTTGAAAATTCTGCGAAAAAAGGGCAATGACTCCTACAAGGGTTATTGGATTTTCTTCAAAATTTCAGGGTGGGAAGATCTTGATATGCTGAACCTTTTTGCAATTTACACTTGACCTCTTTCTGTTACACTTTTGAAATAAAAAATAAAAAATGCAAAAATTTCGAAAATTTTATGGAAAAAGGGCTGTAACTTCGAGACGGGTTTTCAAATTTTCTTCAAAATTGCAGGGCAGGTAGATCTTGCCATGGTGTTCATTTTTACATGTCAGATTTTTATACGACCGCAAAAATTTTGCGGTCGTATTATGGTATGGCGCTGGCGTCGGCGTCTGTGGACAGCATAACTTTAGTTCTAGTGAACGGATTGTTATCAAATTTTAGTATGATGTTTGTTGGCACAAGCTTAAGCCCGGGTTTTAATTTCGCGTTCCCTGCCCAACCCGTTTTTGAAAAAGAGGCAAAAAAGGGGCCAAAAAGGGGTAAAATTAGGTATTTTCGTGTCTGTGGACAGCATAACTTTGGTTCTAGTGGATGGATTGTTTTCAAATCTTAGTATGATGTTTCTTGGAACATTCTTGAGAAACGTTTTTTTCCTTTAGGTTTTTGCCCCACCCATTTCAGAATTAGGGGCCAGAAAAGGGTTAAATGAGGTGTTTTCACATATTTGACTGTAGAATCTTTATTATTTATTGGATTTTGATGGGGTTTGTTTCAGTGTGCTCCTGAGGAAATTTCCAATCTGGAATGTGCCAACGGATTTCACGTAGCATGTACCACTCACGAGATAAATGGGGCCCAACAGGGGCAAATCTCAAAAAAAAAATTTTTTTTATTTTAAGTCCGATTTTGATGCAGTTTTTTTCAATGGATTCCTTGCGAAAAATTAATATAGCAATCAGCTATTAGATTTTTGGTANTAACAGATAGAGGTCAACTTTAAATTGCAAAAATGTTCAGCATATCAAGATCTACCCACCTTGAAATTTTGAAGAAAATCTGACTACCCATATAGGAGTTTTTGCCCTTTATTGGTCAAATTTAAGAAATTTGATACTTTTTGTCATCAATTTAAAAAATCTTTTCCTCAGAAGCCACTGGGCCAATTGTTACCAAACTTGACCTGAATCATCAACAGGGTAAACAGTTTCAAAATTGTGTTCGATTAGTCCGAAAACCAAGCAACATGGCTGCTGTTACTAAAAATAGAACAATGGAGTAAACTGCATTTTTTGCAAATAACTCGAAAACCATTTCAGATATCAAAAATCTGATTGGGAGTGAAAATAATCAGCATGTTAAGATCTACCCGCCCTGCAATTTTAAAGAAAATCCGAAACTAGTGTTGGAGTTATTGCCCTTTTTCCATGAAATTTTCTAAATTTTAATATATTTTTTTTTTATTTTAAAAAGCGTAACAGATAAAGGTCAAGTGTAAATTGCAAAAAAGTTCAGCATATCAAGATCTACCCAAACTGAAATTTTGAAGAAAATCCAAAAATCTTTGTAGGAGTTATTGCCCTTTTTCATGGAATTTTCAATTTTTCATATTTTGTTGTCTTTTATATCCATAACTAGAGAAGATGAAGGTTAAGTGTAAATTGATTAAAATGTTTGCCATGCTATGGCAACTTGTAAACTGGTGTTGAAAATTGTTCATTGACCACCATTTTCAAAATGGCTTCCAAAAAAGGCGGGAAAATTCAACATTGTCTGATTTCAATGAAATTTGGTTTCCAAGTGGATATTGATGTTTCGACTTCAAAACAGATGCTGAAAATTGTTTGTTGACCGCCATTTTCAAAATGGCTGCCAAAAAAGGCGGGAAAATTTAACATTGTCCAATTTCAAACCAATGTTAAAAATTGTTCGTTCACCGCAATTTCAAAATGGCTGCCAAAAATGCGGGAAAATTCAACATTTTCTGATTTCGATGAAATTTGGTTTCCAAGTGGATATTGATGTTGTGAATTGATATTAAGAATTGTTGGCTGACCGCCATTTTAAAATGGCTGCCGAAAAAGGCGGGAAAATCAACATTGTCTGATTTCAATGAAATTTGGTGTCCAAGTGGATATTGATGTTGCGACTTCAAAAGTCGTGTTGAAAATTGTTTGTTGACCGCCATTTTGTTGACCTCTTTCTGTTACACTTTTGAAATAAAAAATGCAAAAATTTCGAAAATTTTACGGAAAAAGGGCTGTAACTTCGAGACGGGTTTTCAAATTTTCTTCAAAATTGCAGGGCAGGTAGATCTTGCCATGGTGTTCATTTTTACATGTCAGATTTTTGATATATTCAACGGTTTTTGAGTTATTTACAGAAAACAGCATTTTACCCCTATGTTCTATTTTTATTAATAGCGGCAATGTTGTTTGATCTACAGACTAATCGAACACAATTTTGAAACTGCATACCCTGGTGATGATTCAGGCAAAGTTTGGTTACAATTGGCTTAGCAGTTTCAGAGGAGAAGATTTTTGAAATTGTTGACGGACGGACGGACGACGGATGCAAAGTGATGGCAAAAGCTCACTTGGCCTTTAGGCCAGGTGAGGTAATAAAAAAAAACAAAAAACAAAACAAAATGTGTTTGTGAAACACTATATATGCCCCTACAGCTCCTTTACCTCAAGGGTAAGTCTGACATCTATGACCTTCAACTTTGACCTGACCTACTATGACCTTTGATCTGACCTTTCTTTTTTCATATTTATGTTCCTCTTGACTAGACCTATACACTTGCTAAGTACAAATCCCTCTATGACACTCTACTTTGTAAATATTCAGTAGCCATGTCTGTGACTTTCTACTATAATATAAACGTTTGTGACCATTTCAAGACATTCTATTACAATGCCTTTGTGACAATTTAAAACAATGTAAATGTTAGTGACCATTTTAGTGGAAATTTTCTTGACATTCTGTTACAATCTTTCTGTTGTTCTGTTGCATTCTACAACAATATAAATATTCAGTAAAACTACTTCAATGTAAATATTAGTGACCATTTCTATGACATTCTATTACAATGTCTTCTACAATATAAATATTAGTGACCATTTCCTTGACATTCTATTACAATGTCTTCTACAATATAAATATTAGTGACCATTTCCTTGACATTCTATTACAATGTCTACTACCATTTAAATATGTCAGAGTGACCTTTTCCTTGACATTCTATTACAATGTCTACTACAATTACAATATCTACTACAATTACAATGTCTACTACAATGTAAATATTGGTGCCATTTCCTTGACATTCTATTACAGTGTCTACTACAATGTAAATATTAGTGACCATTTCCTTGACATTCTATTACAATGTCTACTACAATGTAAATATTAGTGACCATTTCCTTGACATTCTATCACAATGTAAATATTATTGACCATTTCCCTGACATTCTATTACAATGTCTACTACAATGTAAATATTAGTGACCATTTCCTTGAGATTCTATTATAATGTAAATATTATTGACCATTTCCATAACATTGTATTACAATGTCTACTACGTTGTAAATATTCAGTTTTGTTGTCTATTTTTTTACTAGTAAGTGTTACTGCAATGTATAATTACCTATTGGTATAAATGCTAAGCTCTTTGGTATACAGCCTTGATCTTCCAAGTTAACAGCTTTTGTATATCTCATTGTTTCCAGGTCAAGTTTGTACAGCCCTTTCTGATTATCATGTATTACATATCCATGTTTAAACTTATGGTCAAAGTTATTCTTTTGAGGAATGTATATATCTTCCACCTGAAATGATAATTAGATTATAATTTTATGATATTATTTGTGCAGTGTAATTGGCTCAGTTGACGTCACGTGACATTCTTTAAATATGGTGTAAACCTGCTATTTCCATAAATAGTACATGACGTTCTATATTTGAAAACGTCAGGTTTATAACATTTTAATATACCGTAATTAATTTATTTTTTCGTCAGTAATAAACACCAACTTTTTGGGATTTTGCAAAAACTGACGAAATATTGGATCTGTGGAAGTTTCTGGCAAAAATGAATGATGAAAGTAACGTTTTTTTCATGATCGAGTGCTGGTGAAAGATAGAGAGGTAGTTTGAAGGTAAAAATGAAAAGGTTGTTGCAAATTACTGTTTATTAAAATTTCTTGAATAATAAAATAATATTTACTCTATTACTGTGTTGTTTTATCATTATTTAAACCTGGAATTAATTCCATCGGGGGCAGTACACAAATGGGAAATGTCAAGGTAAAATATTGACATGTTTGTTGTTGGCCACTAGTGATTTACCTGTTATGCAATTTTGAAAGTGTCAGCTTATCACAAATCAGTGTAATGGTAATTAAATGCAGTGATCCCTTAGGTTTGATTTCACAACTTTGATAATTGGAGGTGGTAATCATCAGTAAAATGGCATCTCATTTGTTATTGTATCGGAAGACTATTAACAAACATCCAGCTGATGATATGCAAATCAGATACACGCTTTGAAGTGTGTAAATCTATTTAAAGAGGCCCTTTAAGGGGAACCATATTTTAAACTAGTGTGCAACGGAATTTAAATGCAATGCTGCTTGTAGATAGAGAGAATATATTTAATTTCGAAAAAGATTTCATAAAGATCAAGGCCATATATGATATACCAAATTCACAAATTCAACAGGATTTTTTTTAAATAAAAGAAGAGGAAAAGATCGAATATTGGGGATAGAGAAATGGGTACTCAGTCGTAGCTCCCGCTGGTCTCGAAATCTTGAAAAAATCTGTGATTTTTTGCTTCATGATGAAACTGATACATTTTTCAGATATCAATCCGACTTTATGACAAGTTATGTTTTTTAACATTTTACACAGTCCATACCCCCGTACCTCCCCTCACTTCCCATTACTGTCCAATCAAATACATGCAAATTTTAACCCCGGTGAAACCAAACATTTCCTCTCAAATTAACTGTAAACACACACACTGATCAGAAAGAAAACTAATTAAAGGAATTGATTGAAATCAACAAGTGTTTAATTGCTCGTGGAAATGAAATGGGGATTAAAATCTACCCTGAAACACTGGCTTGTGTTCAAAACATCACACTCTTCCGACAAATCCTTTGATGCACACCAACATTGAAAAACAATGACCGGAAAGGTAGGTTTGAGCTTTCCTCTTTGAAGCATACAAGTTTGATTAACAACAATAAAGTTTGTATTTTGCATTTACTTCAATTTCCTTATGTTTTCACTCCAAGCCGATGAAACAATAGCGATCTGCAACTGAATTTCTGTCACAAATTCCCATTGTTTTGACAGTCATTTCCTTGCAAAAAACACGTTTTTTTTTGGACACACCAATGATTTTTTTTTTTAATATGATGGAAAATTGGGTTTTTCAAAATTCAGACTTGCTAAAAAAAGGAAAAATGACGAGAAAATAGAGTGACGGATAATAAGATTAACTAGACATCAGTGAGATGTTATCCATCTCTGTGGGCCCCGCTCCAAGTGTGACCTAGAGGTCAAGGGTCATCAAATATTGTCCGTGACATGTCACCTTGAAGCAATCTATCCACATACGAAATATCAAAAGCCTATCTCAAAAGAATAAAAAGTAATAGCCCAGACACGACTTTGTCATTGAAAAAGCATGAATGTGATCCTGAGGTCAAAGGTCAAGGTCAGAGGTCACCAACCAAGGTATGCGACACATCATCTTGGGGTGATCTATCTACATGCCAAATATCAAAAGCCTATCTCAAAAGAGAAAAAAGTTATAGCCTGGACATGACTTTGTCATTGAAAAATCATGAATGTGACCTTGAGGTCCAAGGTCAAGGTCATCAACCAAGGTACGTGACGCGTCATCTTGAGGTGATCTATCTACATGCCAAATAACAAAAGCCTATCTCAAAAGAGAAAAAAAGTTATAGCCAGGACACGACTTTGTCATTAAAAAATCATGAATGTGACCCTGAGGTCAAAGGTCATGGTCAAAGGTCACCAACCAAGGTACGCGACACATCGTCTTGAGGTGATCTATCTACATGCCAAATATCAAAAGCCTATCTCAAAAGAGAAAAAAGTTATAGCCCGGACACGACTTTGTCATTGAAAAA
>MJUU01000054.1:54995-68104 GCA_002080025.1 Modiolus philippinarum | reverse complement strand
CGGACGGACGGACGGACAGACTGATTACTATAGGGCGTCCGCCACAAAGTGGCGGGGCCCTAACTAACACTCAACTTGTAACTCATCGTACTGAACTCTTATACAAAATATTTGCCCAATATCTGCAAGCATTACGAAAAAAAGTGCGGAAAACTGTTATTTTAGTGAAATGTTCTAAGTCCAAGGGCCGTAACTTGGTCAAAAATCAGCGGACCAATACGAAACTTAAACTTGACTTGTAACTCATCATACCTAACTAACATACAAAATATTAGCCGAATATCTGCAAGCATTACGAAAAAAAGTGAGGAAAACTGTTATTATAGTGAAATGTTCTAAGTCCAAGGGCCGTAACTTGGTCAAAAATCAGCGGACCAATACGAAACTTAAACTTGACTTGTAACTCATCATACCTAACTAACATACAAAATATTAGCCGAATATCTGCAAGCATTANTGGAATTAATTCCATCGGGGGCAGTACACAAATGGGAAATGTCAAGGTAAAATATTGACATGTTTGTGGTTGGCCACGAGTGATTTACCTGTTATGCATTTTTGAAAGTGTCAGCTTATCACAAATCAGTGTAACGGTAATTAAATGCAGTGATCCCTTAGGTTTAATTTCACAACTTTGATAATTGGAGGTGGTAATCATCAATAAAATGGCATCTCATTTGTTATTGTATCGGAAGACTATTAACAAACATCCAGCTGATGATATGCAAATCAGATACACACTTTGAAGTGTGCAAATCTATTTAAAGAGGCCTTTAAGGGGAACCATATTTTAAACTAGTGTGCAACGGAATTGAAATGCAATGCTGCTTGTAGATAGAGAGAATATATTTAATTTCGAAAAAGATTTCATAAAGATCAAGGCCATATATGATATACCAAATTCACAAATTCAACAGGATTTTTTTTAAATAAAAGAAGAGGAAAAGATCGAATATTGGGGATAGAGAAATGGGTACTCAGTCGTAGCTCCCGCTGGTCTCGAAGTCTTGAAAAAATCTGTGATTGTTCGCTTCATGATGAAACTGATACATTTTTCAGATATCAATCCGACTTTATGACAAGTTATGTTTTTTTAACATTTTACACAGTCCTCTCAAATTAACTGTAAACACACACACTGATCAGAAAGAAAACTAATTAAAGGAATTGATTGAAATCAACAAGTGTTTAATTGCTCGTGGAAATGAAATGGGGATTAAAATCTACCCTGAAACACTGGCTTGTGTTCAAAACATCACTCTTCCGAAAAATCCTTTGATGCACACCAACATTGAAAAACAATGACCGGAAAGGTAGGTTTGAGCTTTCCTCTTTGAAGCACACAAGTTTGATTAACAACAATAAAGTTTGTATTTTGCATTTACTTCAATTTCCTTATGTTTTCACTCCAAGCTGATGAAACAATAGCGATCTGCAACTGAATTTCCATCACAAATTCCCATTGTTTTGACAGTCATTTCCTTGCAACAAACACGTTTTTTTTGGACACACCAATGATTTTTTTTTTTAATATGACAGAAAATTGGATTTTTTCAAAATTCAGACTTGCTAAAAAAAGGAAAACTGACGAGAAAATAGACCGACGGATAATAAGATTAATTACGGTAGGTTAGGTGCTAATTAAATCAAGAATAATGTCATAAATAATAAAACAATTACTGCATGGCAAAGTTAGGTCAATACATGGATTTATAGACCTGGGAAGCAGAGGGGCATCCTGCAAAATCATAAAAAATTTGGACATTAACAGCAATTGGTCACTCACCCAAGTAATTCAGTACAATAACAATTCAGAAGTTTTGACCAACAATGTAGTGCATTCAATAATACAAACCAAATTTGCTTTGAACCTTAGAAGTATTTTCAAAATACAGTGGAACTACCATGAACACCCAAAAGTTAGAGCATTAGAGGTGTTTGAGCTATGCAGGTTGAACTATGTTTAAACTTGAACAAAACGACAGCTTAAAGAGTTAAAGACATCTATGATGTTCGAACTATTGCAGGTGAGCCATCAAAGTTCAACTTAGGTGGGTCGGGTGTCTAAAACTGCGCATCTGATGAAAATTTGAATTTACCATTAAAACGTTGAAAATTATTTTAAATAGTTTATTGATAATTAATGAAATGAAATGAGCAACATTAATGCTGCCAGTTTACAAAATATGTCACTTTTTGAAAACTAGAGGCTCACATGAGCCTGAATGCCACCTGGTCACTGGTTTTGTTCATTGTCACCTATAGACCACCCATTCATACTATAAATCAGTTCAGCAGATGTTACATTTTCATTCTTGGATGAGGTACAAACTAAAATTCACAAACTTTGGAAGGGATCACCCAAAGACAATTGTAACCAAGTTTGGTTCCAATTTGCTCAGTAGGTTCAGAGGAGAAGACATTTGAATGCATTTCCCATAGAGTCCCTATGTTAAACTATGTTCCACACTGGCGGCCATCTTGGATGAGGTAAGAATGTAAAAATCACAAACTTTAAAGGGGACCACCCAAGGACTTTTGTGACCAAGTTTGGTTCAATTTGGCTTGGTAGTTTCAGAGGAGAAGATCTTCGGATACATTTCCCATAGGGTCCCTATGTTAAACTTTGATCCCTGCTGGCGGCCATCTTGAATGAGGTATGAACATTAAAATCACAAACTTTGAAGGAAAACATTTAAAGACTATTGTAACCAAGTTTGGTTCCAATTGGCTCAGTGGGTTCAGGGGAGAAGACATTTGAATGCATTTCCCATAGGGTCCCTATGTTAAACTGTGCTCCATGCTGGCAGCCATCTTGGATGAGGTACAAATGCAAAAATCACAAACTTTAAAGGGGACCACCAAAGGACTATTGTGACAAAATTTGGTCCCCATTAGCTCAGTGGTTTCAGGGGAGAAGATCTTTGAATGCATTTCCCATAGGGTCCTATGTTACCTATATTAAACTAACTTCCCCGCTGGTGGCCATCTTGGATGAGATGCGAACCTGTTGGACATATGTAGAAATTGTTGTTCTGGAAAACCTCAACACTTTTGCAATTCACATTTAACCTTTATCTCAAACAGTTTTTGAAATAAAAGTAAAAACGTTACAAAATTGTGAAAATTCAAAGAAAAAGCAGCAATAACTCCTATGTGGGTTGTCAGATTTTCTTCAAAATTGCAGGACATGTAGATCTTACTATACTGACAATTTTTGTTATATAAACTTCACTTCTATCTTCTATCATTTTCAATATATAAGACCAGAAGTAATGAAAAACTGAAAATTTTACATAAAAGGGGCAATAACTCCAAGACGGTTAAAAGGATATTCTCCAAAATTGCAGGGCAGGTAGATCTCATCATGCTGATCATTTTTATCCTTTGTCAGAATTTTTATATCTGTAATGGTTTTCGAGTAATTTGCAAAAATCAGCAATTTACCCCATGTTCTATTTTTAGTGACAGCGGCCATGTTGTTTGGTCTACGGACATAAAAATCACAAACTTGAAAGAGCATACCCTGGTGATGATTCAGGCCAAGTTTGATTAGTATTGGCCCAGTTGTTTCAGAGGAGAAGATCTTTGAATAAAAGTTAACGGACGGACAATGGACGGACAGATGGATGACGGATGCCGAGTGAAGGCAAAAGCTCACATGGCCTTTGGCCAGGTGAGCTCAAAACTCTTATTTCACTAAAGGGAGATAATTCTAAAGAAATAGTATGGAAATCACATTTTCATGATTTTGTCAAAAATATTATTGGTGACCACTATTTTTTATTTGATATTTCCAAACAGTTTTATTTAACATACTTTATAATACACTTTCACCAAAATCTATCGTTCTATTCATATAAACATTTCTACAATTGTTTTTCTCCCTATTATGACTATCAAAAAGGTCAAAATCTTGCTATTTTCGGGAGCTTCTCCCGGAAAAACAAGATCGGAGACCTATTGATTTTTAGCTTAAATTTTGAGTGAATTCAATAAACTTTCAGTCACAGAAAAATAAGAAAAATCTATCGTTTTGTTTTTAGTCCCCTGAACTACCTTAATTTGCTATGTTGATGCAGAATTGAAGACACACATCTTGTGCACAAGAAAAATACTTACAAGATCAAATCTGTACCCTATAGGCTGGGTATGTACTGCATGATGTCTGATGTCCTTACTAGCATCACGGATAACCACGACAGTTTTACTTCCTGTAGAATGGTCTGAATTCCAACACAATACCCAGACTTCATCTAAATGTTCTACATAATACAGTTTGACTGGATACCTGTCTGTGTTCACAAACTGAAAACACAAAAAATTAGAATGTAATGTCAATGCATGGTGAAAAATAATATTCTTTTTTAATGTATAAACTGACACATGACCTTTGTACAAAATATTAAACCCAAAATTGAAAAAAAGAAGAGGGCTGTTCCAGAAAAGTTGGTCTGGGCCCCTTTAAAGGCACTTTATATAAATAAAATTGCTGTTGGTGGCTGTGTTTTCTTCATCCTTTTGTATTGTACATATGGGGAAGAATTCTATGGGTGGTGGGGGTCAATAAAAAGTGCCTTCAAACCCCCCCATGTCATTATTTCTGGAACAGCCCAGAGTCAAAATGACGCAGATGCTCATGGTCTGCCAATATGACACAGGAAACTCCCACACAAATCAAAGAATTATGACCAAACTCAAAACTTGCTTAGACTGGTTTTAAATTATTAACTTGCCCATACATGTTAAAGCTATTGACTTACATGCACAGTGTTAAAGTTATGAACTAACCTGTACTGGATTAAAGCTGTTGACATCAATGATTATAATCCTATGTTGTTCAGGCTGACTTGCATAGATATATCTGTTCTGTACATTTACAGCTTCTCCCCAAACACATTCTTCTCCTAGACCACACATGGATGGTGCTCTATCTAGCTCCTCTGGGATGTATTTAAGGTTTCCAAAGTCACCTCTGACATGGCGTATCGTGTCACAACCATTAGGATCAAATGCTGTATATCCGTTCTTATGAAGCACATAAAAAGCTTCTAACTTCAGAATTTTTGGTGTTCCTGAAAAAAATGCCATTTATGACTCAACAACAATTATGTTAATAACTTAAGTTGTGTGTAATTTTTGAGGAGTTATTTTTTTGTATAGTGATTTAAACTTTAGTAATGATGTTTTTGTTGAATACAAGCAATTGGAGATCACTGCAAAAAGCTTAACTCTTTATTATTTGTCCGATGTACATTTATTCAATGTCTCCTTTTATTTCATTGTTACAAATATTGGAGGCATCACAACATATGTAATATAAAGAAATTTACATGAGGTGTTTACTTTGGCTATTTCTCGATTGCCTCATATTCACAAAAATCTCCCCTTTTACGGTATACTTTTCTATTACAGATGGCTCTAGACTGAATCAGTTATACGAGTAAACGTCAGGTGTTTAAGTGACCTTTTGAGTAATTTTTGTTGACGGTGTTAAAGACGCTGAGTTTACTCTAGTCTCTGTTACAATCTCTGCAGTAAGAATATGAAGTGTCCTGCAATGACTTAGCTAGCCATCTGCTGAACCTTTTTTTGAACACAAACATTCTCTCAAGGAGTATCGGGGAAATTCTTCTTTGGCAGACTGTGAATTATTCCCAAAGAACAGTTGTCTACCCCTTATCACACCAAAGCCTTAAAATAACTAAATATTCCTCCATCTTTTTTATGAGTGTTTACATGCCACCATCAATCAGTTTTTATATGATCAAATTTAACCCAATTTTGATTGGTTGATTAGCTGATAACTAGCTTACCTCTCTTTCAACCAAAATCATTTAAACAAAACATTTTTCATACAAATTTCTTCAAAATCGTATATTTACCAACATTTTTATTACATGAATGTGAAATCAGGGAGGAACCCAAAAATCGTCAGAACACCAAAACACACCAATATCATTAAATATGGCAGGCATGGAAATTATAAATTTACACTGAAAACTTCCTAGTTGTAGTCATGATATTTTCATCAACCGACATTCAGAATTATCTACTTAATCAAGATTTCAGTCCCCTTAGTGAGACAAACAGAAGGTTTATCATTGTAAATGTTGGATAACAACAATCTTATGTAAAAACACTTATATTCATTTTTGGCATATTAATTCCTCCAGTGACATCTTATGTTTTATTGAGCAGATAAGACTTACCTGGCTTATTAAGAACAACAGTATCCTTATTATTACCAAGTCTGTTTGTGGCTATACATTCATATGATCCTTCCTGTTTTATTGAGCAGATAAGACTTACCCGGCTTACTAAGTATAGCAGTATCCTTATTAGTACCAGCTCTGTTTGAAGCTATACATTCATATGACCCTGCATCTCTCTGTATGTAGGAATCATGGATAATCAATGTGCCATTGTCATCTGTAATAAAGTGTAGAATAACACATCTTATCCTGCAATGGTAGCTTCTACTATACAGATAAAACCCTACGTATATTGCCTTGCTGTATCCTGCACAGCTGTATCTTGTACACTATACAGGATATCGATTTAAGCCACGCCTACTTCCGGTATTTATGGACAGACAGAAATCCCCGAAAAATTCATTTTTGTGTTAAATTTTTCATTAAATAAAGTTGTTTTATGTATTGCAGGATAAAAACAATATATAATTAGTGTCTTTAGATATCAAATGTATTTGTACTCGGCACCAAACAGATTGAAATGCTTGCCAAAGGCTCGCAGGTCAATCTGTTTCTAAGCCTTGTACAAATACAGTTGATATTTAAAGACACTAACTATATATTGTCTATAAAAATGTTGTGAAAATTCTGATTAAAATGCTGACTGGAGAGACATGTTAATATATTCCACTGACCAATACATATATTCTTAAAATATACAAATATAAATGAAATGTACTGAGAAAACAAACTAGTACTTTTACATTCTTTATGGGGGATTTCTTTATATTATTAAACAATATATAAATATTCAAATAGTTAAGATATTTAAATTACTAATGAAACCAGTATGTTTTTTATACTCAAATCAAATTCAAATGCAGGAAACTGCCAAGTTACTTACGTGTTGTGATGTAATGTTTTGGTCTGTATGGAAGTGGTTCATTATTAATACATGTAAACTTAGGTGTTGTGATGTAGTGTTTTGGTCTGTATGGAAGTGGTTCATTATAAATACATGTAAACTTACATGTTGTAATGTAGTGATTTGGACTGTATGGAAGTGGTTCATTATCAATACATGTAAACTTACGTGTTGTGATGTAATGTTTTGGTCTGTATGGAAGTGGTTCATTATTAATACATGTGAACTTACCTGTTGTGATGTAATGTTTTGGTCTGTATGGAAGTGGTTCATTATTAGTACAGTGATCCCTCTACTTAACGGCCCCTCGTTTGGGAGGCCACCCGGTTTATCCGGCCATATTTCCTTTGTGATGCAGTGTTTTGGTCTGTTAGGAAGTGGCTCATTATTAATACATGTAAACTTACGTGTTGTGATGTAATGTTTTGGTCTGTATGGAAGTGGTTCATTATTAATACACGTAAACTTACGTGTTGTGATGTAATGTTTTGGTCTATATGGAAGTGGTTCATTATTAATACATGTAAACTTACGTGTTGTGATGTAATGTTTTGGTCTGTATGGAGGTGGTTCATTATTAATACATGTAAACTTACGTGTTGTGATGTAATGTTTTAGTCTGTATGGAAGTGGTTCATTATTAATACATGTAAACTTACGTGTTGTGATGTAATGTTTTGGTCTGTATGGAAGTGGTTCATTATTAATACATGTAAACTTACATGTTGTGATGTAGTGTTTTGGTCTATATGGAAGTAGTGCATTTAAACTTACGTGTTGTGATGTAATGTTTTGGTCTGTATGGAAGTGGTTCATCATTTATTTCCCAAGTTATTGTTGGCTGTGGAATTCCATCAACATGACAATCTAAATGAACATCCACATTGTTCAACTCCAATGTCTTCCTGGATGGGGAAATTCTTACAATTGGTCGAGCTGAAATATAGTATTGAAAATGTAGTGTGAGTTATTTGTGAGATAAGAAAAAGTCATATCATACATTTTGTACAAATAGAAGGATCACACAAGCTTCAATCACTCACAATGCATATTTTCCTTTTCAAGGTAGTTATTTAAAAATTTTAAAGAAGACCACAAAAATTTTGTTTCAAATTTTGGCAGCCATCTAAAAAACTGCAGAACTTTATGTGCCAAAGCTTTACAGCTGGACTCTACTTAATCTCCAATCAGTTTCTGGCATACCTAAATGTAGTAGTAATATAAACAAATGCCTGTTATTTTCACTTTGCATATAGCATTAATATTGATAATACCAGAGTTATTTAGTGCTCCTGAACATGAATACTTCAGCATAGATCAACAGTTTGATTGAATGACCCTCATAGCGTGTGAAACTTTTTGAAACTTCATCAATGCGGACATGTATGCCCAAACATCTTCCAGTTAAATTTGTTAATTTGCAAACCTAAACTGAGAAAGGAAATAAAAATTTCTTATTAAACTTTAAGGATTTATCATCACTTGAATTTGTTACTTGGTATGGCATTTTTAAAAACCATAATGTGGCATGATGTGAACTTCAGGTATTTAAGGGAGTATGAGCCTCAGATTTCAGAAACATTCGATATCCTCACGTTTTATCCATTCAAACAGTGTTAAATTTTTTTGCACATGGATAATATTTTCTTGGTCATAGGCCACTTTAATATGCATAAAATAGACAGTGTATATAATTTAATAAACTTCCAATTATATTTTCATATATTTAAAGGTCTATAAACATCTTATGCAAATTGAAAGAAAACTCTAAAGAGAACTGTTTCCTGCCAAACATCTAAAAAATTCCTACATGGATTTCCAAAATCTTTTGCTCAAGTTGTTCCAATAGCATTGCTCTTCAAAACAAAAGGTCAGAATTTTAATTCTAATTACAAATTTTCTGACACTCGTACTAACTTAAGAAAATTTATGAACCCTTCAATGAATGCCTATGGAAAATATTTAGTAGAGTCTGGCCTAATTTAAATTTTTTACTGTAGGGTGCCCTGTAGCAATATTTATAAATAAGGCATGTTTTCCATTGAAAAAATTTGATATCCCAACATATTTTTCCATAAAATGTGAAGCATATATCAAATTTCAAATTTTTATTCTAAAACATATTTTATTTACATTTCTCACATCAGATGTGTTCTCAGATCTACAAAAAATGCACATGTAATCGTATCACATGCCTTACTTGTTTTACATAGGTAACTGTGCTTAATGTGGCCTTATTAATATGACTTACAGTTAATATTTAACATATGGACCTGCTTGGCACCTGGCTTTAGTTTGTCATTACAGGTAAAATTCCCAATGTGATGTAAACCAACAGCTTCAAAATACAAGGTACCATCAGAAAATACCTGTAAAATAAACAAAGTACTTTATATTCTAAAAAAACTTGTTTTATTGTATTGAACCAGTACACATATCTTGAAAATCCTACTACTTTCTGATATACTAAAATTATCTCCCCTGAACCATCTTGATATCAGAAACATCTTTTGATGCATCCACCTTTCTACATTTGAGAAAGATCTTCAGGTAAATCACTAAGCGAGTCCACATTTTTACTCCCTCCTTTTTTTAACGAATTGTTTTTAAAAGTACAATTTAATGAATAAAGAGGGAATTTATCTATTGATGTTAAAATAAAATTTAAAATAAAGAATTTTAATACATACTTTTTTGGGCAAGCAGGAGATAAGAATATCTTATTTTAGGATCTGAGAGTCAATATTAAGTTTTTAAGTTGTTGAATGAGTTTCCTTGCAACAAAATTATGGAGCTGAAATGTACGCATGTAATTGAAGATATACCCGAAAGATCCTACTATATGATTCAAAAGCAAGCTCCCCAAAACATTCAAAAGCCAATTTTAGTATTACCAAAAATATTATATGTGTCTGTATAATTACTTCACCATTGATTTGAACTGTAGATCATGAATTTTATCCATGGAAAATTTGGGCATCATTTGTTCAGAATTTGTATTATAAACACTGTTGCTTTAGAGTACAAACTTAAAGATGAGTTTAAAACTTACGGCCATATCTGGTATACTGATCCTGGTCAAATCTATATTATTCCTTCTCCAGACTATCTCCGAGTTGTCTGATACGTCCACTCCACATTTAATCTCTAAACCATTACCAGCTGTTGCTGTCAGTGGAATAATCTCTAAATCTTCCTTCAGAACAGAATCTGCAACAACTAATGAAATTTCTCAGCATGAGTATCTTACTCAAGTATTGTCTTCCCGAAAGTTGCCTGACCTTCACTTGGACAGACAACAATTTAGGCACGCCTGACGTAATGTCAGACAAAATGTTTGCCATTTTTTCTTTTAAGTAAATGTTTTGACCGGCAAGTATTTACTTTCAGGTTCCAGTCAGAATAATTTTGGTGTTTGATTTGACTGAAGTGCTGCTTCTTATGAGTTTGGCAATTGTCAATAGTTGTTTAATTGAAATACAGGGTGTAATATTTGGGTGGTTAGGGGTATTACTGGCATTACCTTGTATATCAGTTCTTAACTTGTCAGGAAAATTAGCTACATCATAATTATAAATAAATGTAATTATTTAATGACTAAATAGCCATTTTTTTAGAAATCTATTGGAGTATAATCTGATTAATTCACTGAAAAAACAAATAAAGCATTTGTGAATAATTTTTGTCCATTTTATACTTTAAAACTTCAAAAGTTTTATCTTTATAATCCTTTTACTTTATTTCAGTGATAAGTACAGAGTTTGTGAAAATTGTTGGTCCTGCTAGACATGACTGCCAAAATACTGATAGGTGCAGCATATTTATGTTAGCTGATGGTCTCAATGAAAGGCAAAAAAAATGCTGTTATTGCTTACTTTTATTATATAGGTCTGACAAAAATATTGTAAGACTGGCAGAAAAAAAACTTAATTTTGTGACATGCCAAAAAATGCATAAGAAACCTTCCTTTTATGATAGACAACAACTGTTTTAATGAACTGCACGGAGTTATTTGTGTGGACACATTTATGGAATTTACAAGACTCATGAGTCCTAATTAAAGGGTCTAGACAATGTTTGTAATTTGGTGAAACATGTCCACACAATATTGTTTCGGTGTTGTTGTCAGCATAATGGTACTGAATTTATTAAATTGGTATCCCTTAATACTAGCTGGTATCAACTTAAAGAACTAGAGGGTGTTGGTTCAATTGAATTTTTGCTATACATTGTATATTATTCCAAAAAAACAGATAAATCAAGAAAGCACTGCCAGTACTCAAACCAGCCAACCATATGAACATATTCTACAATATGTAAACAAGATGTAAACAAGATGTGTTTGTGAAACACTACATATGCCCCCAGATTCTACAGCAAAATATATGAAAATACCCAATTTTACCCTTTTTGACCTCTGTGACCTTGACCTTTGCCTTAATTTTTTTTGCATATTTATGTTCCTCTTGACAAGACCTATACACTTGCCAAGTATTAAAAGTCTATCTTACATATTTCAAAAGTTATCATGAAAACACCCAATCAACCCTTTTATTCTAAAACAGATGAAGCTACTTTGGGCCACTTGTTTATTGAAATGGTTTTAATTGTTAAATGTTTCTGTTTAAACATGCTATAAGAAGCCTACAGAAAAATACTGCATCAAGATAAAAAAAAAAATTAAACATGTAGAAGAATTCATTCGGCTCAGTGGGATGCACACTAATTAATGATATCAGTTGTATGGACAAAATTTAACATAGACTTATATAGGAAGTTTATTTTCTATCGTGAAATTAGGCCATTTCTTGTCAATATTCTATTTTTAAGCTGATATGTGCTTAAAGTTCAAAGTATAAGCTATCCGATGCTGTTTTCAAAATTAAAATAAAGTAAATTAAAAGCCCGTCACTTTTACCTTGAAAAACACCACTAATTTTAGCGATTTTTCATGTACAAAGCAGGTTAATTCATGGATATGACCTCTGTTCAATCGAAAATTTGAAATAGTTACTCTTATTATTCACATTTTAAGCTGATATAGCTGAAAACTAGAAATGATGGCGAATGCAATGATATTTTTTATTTCAAAATAAATTTAATAACTCATCCATCACTTTTTGGTTGAATATGAGGATTTTTTAAAATAAAGTAAGGGAAGATAGTACCACCTGCGTTGTTTATTGATAATGTCAACATCGGGTGTTAATTAATAGTATAAACACATATTTTGGGACAGTAATCCATGACAAGTTTTTTAGGTTTTTAGGAGGTCGAGCATTTATTCGTACAGGAATCAAGTTCTGGAAGTGTATGCGAATAATTGTGAAAGGACACTTGCATTGATCAAGGTAGTCCTTGATTTGATGTACATGTATTTAAAAGTGACATTCAATTGGAAATATATTTATTTTAAAGTTAAATGAGAATAAGAATAATATAATGATTAATGGAAAGAATAACTATATGAGCCATTGGTGGATCAAGGATTTTCGAAGATGGGTGTAAATCCTGAAAATGGTATTAAAACCGCCGAGGGGACAGAGACTAAAAAATTTTTGACTACTTTTCTTATTGAAATATTATAAATATTTTATTTTTTAAGCATAATTTGTAAGGATTCGTTAAAATTAGAGGTATACAGGTAGTTTTATACAGAATTCCCACCACATTTTTTTCTTTGTCGGTGAAAAGGGAGCGTACGCCCCCTACGCCCCCTAAAATCCGCCTGTGTGAGCTGATCATTTGACTTTATTGAAACTTGAATGTAAATAATTTACTGATAACATGTACAAATGAGAAAATATACGATAAAAGGTCACACCTTAATGTAAGAGATTGCAATCCAGTTTATTAAAGGAAATTAATTGGGAAATATATTTCATAATATTGTTGATGTAGTTTGCATTTAAAATTTATATAAAACAACAAGAATGCCACTTGTGCTGTACATCGTAAAGTTCAAGGTCTCATTTCCGTGTTTCAGTCAA
>MJUU01000054.1:22036-34462 GCA_002080025.1 Modiolus philippinarum | reverse complement strand
AAAAAAAAAAAAAAAGTGGATAAATCAATGGAAACAAACCACATCCAATAACTACATACTAGTGCAAGGTTGGATACTCACTAAAAATTCTAACCTGCCCTGAATTCAACATTTATAAATACTTGTCCTTTTATTAATTTTGAAAATATTGCCTGTCAGGTCCAAAATTACCCTGCGCCCAGCAGGCGGACAAGCTGTTATTTGTGGTATATACCTGGGTTAGGTTTACATCTCCTCTGTTCATAGAAATCCATCTCAGAATTAGGATGCCTGATAATGTCTGTAGGTTTCTCAAACAGGAAACACAGTCCATTTTTCTCCTCAGAATATTGGAATGCAAAACATCCACTAGTGTAGGACTTCTTGTCACAAAGGTCACTACATTCCAGTAATGATTTCACTGTTACAGGTTCCAGTATGTCTCCCCAAAGGATTCCCTCTTGGCCCTTAAAAACTCTATACTCACAGTGAGTTCCTGAAATAAAAATACTCAGTGCATTGATGAATTAGGCAAATTCTGTGGAAGTACTTTAATTTGTGGACATCAATTTGCATAAATCTCAAATTCTATCCATTAAAACTGTAATTTGAAAGGCCAATGACAGATTAGAAATTCACTCATAAACATGAAAAATATGGTACATGTATTAGTTTCCGAATTGCATCTTAGATAAGGTATGGACCTGCCAGATACAATTTTTTTAAGGAGCATTGTGATTAAGTTTGGAACATATTGCACTACTGGTACCAGTTTCTGAATAGATCTTTGAAATGAGTTTTCAACAGGGTCAAATGTTAAACTATTTTCCCTTTTTACTGCTATCTCGGATTAGGTACTGATCTGCCGTACATCTTTTTAAGAGGCGACAATCTAAGGACCTTTGTGATTAAATTTGGTTCTAACCTGTTGAGTAATTCTTTAAAAATGATTTACCATAGAGTTCAATATTAAAATATATTCCTTCCTGTCAGCCATTTTGGATTAAGTGTGGACCTGTAGGATAATTTTGAAAAGGGACCATTTTGGTTTCAGCTGGCCCAGTGGTTTCAGAGACAATCTTTGAATGAAAAGTTTATGACGGACGAAGATGCCAAGTGATTGCAAATGTTCAACCTCGCTACAGCAACCTGAGTAAAAAATTCCATTATAGTCCTCCGATTCCCTTTCTTCTGACATTCAAATATATACATTGAGCAAATCTGAAGAAAAACTTCATTTGTGTCATGGAACATAATTTTAGACTCAAACTAAACTGAGACTGAAATAAACTGCGACTGAAATATATACAAATGGCACTATCAAAACAACAGCAGCAGACAATACTAAAACCACAAAATGGCAGATCTTCAGAGGAATATATTATTATGAAATATTGACATTATTTGTCAATATAAATACAAAGCATCTTTATTCAATGGTATTAACAGCACTAATATAAATTCCAGAACAATTATCTAATTATCAAATTACTTTAAATGTTATTCCTCCTTGGGGAATAAACAGACCATTTGTCAACATTGACCCACACAAATAGATCTTGGGCAAACTAGAATTGTGTCACTGATAAACTTGAATGGAATAAAAGCTCCTCCAGGACAA
The DNA here is from genome assembly GCA_002080025.1 of Modiolus philippinarum. Classification (NCBI taxonomy): domain Eukaryota; kingdom Metazoa; phylum Mollusca; class Bivalvia; order Mytilida; family Modiolidae; genus Modiolus; species Modiolus philippinarum. Next base: position 32,862 of record MJUU01000054.1, on the reverse strand, counting down.
TTCAGTAGCTAAATCAATTGATTAAACTATCTTCAGTAATATCTGACTGACTAAGTCTTGCCCACGGGACCAAAATGATGCATTCTAACTAATTGTTTAGATCAGAAAAGAGGGAATATGAACCATTTGTATACACTTGGTAATATGACACACTCAAAACAATTCATACTGAACTTTGATAAAATATAGTGATTGTTAATTAGAAATATTTATACTAAAAGATAGCATGTCCCTGTGCAATGGTTACATTTATGAGACACTTATGATGCGCCCAATGACTGGCATACAGACAACAGGTCTTCTAGACAAAACAATGCATCTTAAGGATGAGTAAACCTTTACAGATAGACCATATTTTGTTCAAAGCTTTCAAAAACAATCAGCCATATAATATTAAAGGTTTCCAGAAAAACTTAGGATAAGAGGAATATATATAGATTTTACAAGCAATTTCATAAGGAACACTATGACATATATATAAACCCCATTAAAATTTGACATACAGTTAATGTCCCCATCAAAATATATAATTTAAGGCCCTTTTGGCTACTAATTCTCTAAAAAGTCCAGCCTAAAATTCAAAACTTGAAAGCAGTATTTCTGTTTTTGTGACAAAACATTATGCTATAATTTCATATATAATTTAACATTTCCTAACTCCTCTGATGCATATAGTTATGACTGTCTTGAAGTTCAATACTTCTTTTAAATTCTCCATAATTCTTTCTGTTTCAACTTGAATGCACAATATTTAACCAGCAAAAGTTACTCCAAAATGTTAAGTTAATACTGTGGAAGTACTTTTATTCGTGGACATCAATTTTCGTGGTTTTCATAAAAATCACTATTTCGTGGGTTCTCAAATTCGTGGTTTCAAAGTCCCTACATTAAAACTCTATGGAAAAAAATGCATTTTGTTGTGAACTTAATTTCGTGGTTTCAGCGAACCACAAAATCCACGAAAATTGGAACCCCACGAACAATAGTACTTTCACAGTATATAGAATGTGTAGAGTTAAGAGTATAATTTATTTACCTTGATATGTTGGCTGTATCTGGAAATTCTTCTTCAAATTCTGTCCGCATTGACCATTATGGTCAACACGTATGTGGAGTTGTTTCAGACAAGCCTGGCGATGTAGTTCACAATGACTAGGATATAACTGTCCATCAGATCCACACACGGCTACCGTATGATGCCGTTTACATAAATTGTCATCTCCACAGACACAAACACCATTGTGGCACATTCTCCCAGGTGAACAACCTCCATTTTCAATACAGAGTTCTGAAAAAAATTATATGATATTGTTGAAGTCTTTGAATTTTGATCCATTTAGTTTCCGGATTATATATCTAGTTTATCATCATAAATGTTTATTGTGTGTTACACCTACTCAAAGAACTAAAATCTTTGTAAAAGTAATTGCATACTGTGGAAGTACTTTTATTCGTGGACATAAATTTTCGTGGATTACATAAATATCACTATTTCGTGGGTACTTAAATCTGTGGTTTCAAATTCCATACATAAATCTCAATGGAAAAAATGCATTTCGTTGGGAACTTAATTTCGTGGTTTAAGCGAACCACGAAATCCACGAAAATTGGAACCCAACGAACAATAGTACTTTCACAGTACTATATAAGTGGTTATTTTTGTGGGACACAAATTACATATCTTTCAAAATTGTGATATTTTATTTTTCACATGCTGAAATATTTGTGATTTTCTTGCATTTATGGTATTAAGTCGCATATAAATAATATTTCGTGGTATAAATTTTTCTGGTCACTAGAATACCAACGAATAAAGCGAAAAATAACCACTCATATATGGCATTTTATTGCATCAATTAATTATTGTTTGGAAGGTTATATTTATGCAACATGTTAACTGTTATTTATTTTTTTATCACCCTCTTGAATTTATTTGACCAAAAATATGATGCCATATTGTGTGTCTATGGCAAATAAGTCCATTCAATTTAAATCTGAGGAGTATTCTTTTCACTATTATACTCAATTTACTATGACTGTGGTCGTTGTCCAATATCTATTCCTCAATCAGTGTTTTCAATTCCTTCTACATGTACCTATTTGAAAATATCTTTGTTATTTCTTTCCAGCTGACTCTAATACCAGAACTTGGTCATTTTAATCTACAACTGCTTAGGTGTGACCATTTTACTTCAACCATAATGGAAGAATCTCAGGTAAACCTAACGGTCACACTTGAGCAGCTGTAGATTTAAATGACCATGTACAGCTGTTAGCTAAAGAGAAACTTGATTTAAGGTGTATTTCAAAAAGGTAGAAGGAATTTTTATACAATATGGTTAGGAGAGACTGAATATTTTACGGTTTTTACAGAATAACATTTATTGACAAATGGAATCGTAGAGATTAAGAAGAAGATTCCACAAGTCAAGAGATCTGTCTGCTGATTGACAATTTTATTGACCATTACACAGATTTGTACTGATGTCTGAAATCTATCATAGAAAGTGTATCAGGTTCTATTGAATTTATCCATCTATCCTCTATTCATGAAAGCCCTGTAATACCACAATACTGAGGTAAATCTCATTATGATCAAGACACATATATACATAAAAAGAACATATTAAATCACAGAGAATTAATGATCATTTCTCCCTTGCATGTTTCAGTGCAATTACTTTTTTCATGCCCACACATACTGTGATAAATAACAATCGCAGGAAAAAATATGTCCTACTTTCTCTAGACATTTCCTTTGAACGTGAAACTGGCATATTTAATGGCTGTATAAATATGTTTAGGTATATTTGCAGTAATTTGTTGAATTGGGAGTTGAAGCGCCATGTAGGAACTATTAACCTTTGGTAAAGTTGATGTGAAAAGACAAAATTAATGGTTCGTCTGTGAAAGATGATTTACAGCAGGAGGTGACCCATCAGAAGTGTTGTCATAAAATACCAAATGTCACAATGTTAAGCATACCCAAAATGGCAGCTAAATTCTTTGGTGTCCAGTTTTATGAAAGAAACAGGTATTTACATTTGATCACAATTCAAGATCTGGATATGTTTCATTTGTGTAAGAAATTCTACAATGTACATCTTTTTCTTTGGTTTGGCTGCGCACAACTAGACGAAATTTCTTGCACTCTTGAAAGATATCCAGATCTTCTATATGATCTCAAATATATACAGGAACATTTTGTAATGTTTCCATAAAAAAAACACAAATTTGTAAAAATAAAGTTGAAAAGTTGAGCTGGTGAAAAATGCTAAAAAAAATATGACACAAAGTTTGTGAAAATATGTTTGGTTCAGTATCAAAAGATTTTTATTGAACTGAACACTGATCATAAAGTACTTACGTAATGGTTTTGACTGAATGAATTCCTTAACACCTCTGACTGGTGCAGCAGTGATGGAGACTGCTTTTGTTGTGGGTGGATTTGGGCTAGTCTCTGCAATATTTGGTGTTTTGAAGGACGGATTCAGTTTTACAGTTTTTGTTGGTTCTGGTTTCTCGCTTGATTTTCCTGTCTTATGGATCTTTGATTTTTCTGTTGCTATTTCATCTGATACAGATTTTTTCACAGGTATAACAGTAGATGTTTTTGTCGGTTTTGGAGTAGTTGAGGGTCTTAAAGGTGTTGTTTTTGATAAACTTGGCGCCTTTGTTGTTTTGTCTGCATGTGCCTTGTCAAAGTTTTCTAACATATCTTGATGAAATAATATTTTCTTATTTCCATCTAAATTTAAGACATTAGAATTCTCATTAGATTCAATATAATCAGTTTTCTTGGCATCTACCAATTTTTCATTCTGATGCCTATCCGAAATTTTATCATTTTCATTCAGTTTTTCCTCAACTCTATCTTTTTTCACAACTTTATGCTTCTTTTTCTCATGGCCTTCATTAATTTGTTTCTTAATATTTTCAATAGAAGCCGAATAAGGCAAAACACCTCCATATATTTCCATAATCAATTCTTCGAAACTCTTCTCTTTTGGTTCAACATTATCTCCTTTCGTTTCTTTTGGAGTTTTAGTGGTAGTTGATATCTGATCCCCCTTGCCTTTTTCTTCTTTTTTCTCATCTTTCTTTTCAGCATAATCGTAGTCCTCATAATCATCATAATCATCGGCTATACCATCCTCATCACTTTCATCTATTTTTGTATCATGCGGAGATTTTTTATCATTGTGGCTTTCTATTTTTCCAGTATCTACTAATGTTTGTTTAACTACAGAAGTGCCTTGTTCCTTTCCTTCTTTTAAATCTGTTGACTGTTTCTTGGCAACATTCTGAATTGGTTCATGGTCATCCCTAACTTTATTTTTTAGTTTATTATCCGGTTCCTTTATTTCATACAAGTTATGCCACAATACATCTTTTTCTTTACTATTTACTTCATTTTGGTCACTATTTAAATCAAAAGATATCGCTTCCTGGTCTAGGAATTTATTATAATTCTTTTTCTTTTTATGTGACTTGCTTATTTTGTCAGCATCTGCAAGTTTTAAATGTCCAGTGGCTAAATTAACATCTGTATTTTTTAGTTTTTGTTTCGGCAAAATCAGTTCTTGGTGATGAATATCATCACTTATTACAATGTCCTTTTTACTCTCACTCTTTAAAATGTGAGGTTTACTTGTGTGTAGTCTGTGCTTGTGTTTGTGTTTCTGAAAAGAAAAAAAAGATAAGTATTATAAAAGGTACAAGAATATTTAACAAGAACACTGGAAATGTTAGAATTGAAATTCCAACACTATTGATGATAAAGAGCATTTGTTATTTTCATGTAATAATAATAACACAATACTAAGGTAAAACCGGATATAAAAAGTTTAATACCAAATATTGAAAGTTACCCAGATAAGCTATATGTATGTTTAATTTGTCCTCAAATCATGCAGTATACCGCTTCATTTGTTAGAAAGTCTTTTTTGGCTGAGGAGGGCGCACCAACTCAACAACTTCATGATTTTTTTTTCTTTTTGTAATTTTTGTTTTGTTATGTTATTGTTATTTTACATGTATGCCTCAACCCTAACGGTTACAGTATGAAAAAAAAGGAAATGGGGTAAATGTCAAGGAGACAAAATTCCATATCCATGTTAAAACAACCCAAAACAAAGCATCTAGGGGTCACCGTACGGTCTTCAACATAGTGAGGAACCTCACACCATATAGCAAGCCCTAAACGGCCCAAAAAAAGTGAATAAATCAATGGAAACAAACCATTCTATAAAATAAATAAACAAAAAATAAAAACATTTTTTCCATGAACAACAATATTTTTTCCATGATAAAAATCAAACAAACAAAAAATAAAGGATTTCCTTGTAATTTCAGAATTCCACAGAATTGCTTCAATGGATGGGGATATACAGTGGACATTGTTGATCTTACATGTATGTTAAGATCAATTGTGTCCACTATATATCTCCATCCATTTAAATGCAGTTGGTAATGGGGAACACTACGTATCAGTCCAACCCAGTGGTATGCCTTTTTGATTGGACAATGTAAATGTTTCCATGGCAACAATTGCATGACTGTTGATGCATGTGCGACTTATACAGCATTTGAAAACTTTTATTTTCTGTGTTATGATGTATGATATTGAGTTATTATAAAAACATAAGCATGTATATTACAATTATATTTTATATTTGAATGGATAGATTGGTATGAACAGCAGGTGGCCAGATGGATATAAAGTTAGGCATTAATAACAAATGTATGGTTGGGCATTTACAACAGATAGACAGATGGCATGGGCATTAACAAAATATGGAAAAATTGGCATTAACAATAGATATATACAGATGGGCATTAACAACAGGTAGACAGAGCAGCATTAACAACAGGAGGACAGATGGGTATAAACAACAGGTAGACAGAGCAGCATTAACAACAGGCGGACAGATGGGCATTAACAACATATGGACAGATGGGCATTAACAACAGGTAGACAGAGCAGCATTAACAACAGATGGACATTAACAACAGGTAGACAGAGCACCATTAACAACAGGAGGACAGATGGGCATTAACAACAGGAGGACAGATGGGCATTAACAACAGGAGGACAGATGGGCATTAACAACAGGTAGACAGAGCAGCATTAACAACAGGACAGATGGGCATTAACAACAGATGGACAGATGGGCATTAACAACAGATGGACAGAGGGCCATTAAAAACAGATGGACAGATGGGCATTAACAACAGGTGGACAGATGGGCATTAACAACAGGTTGACAGAGGGCCATTAAAAACAGGTAGACAGATGGGCATTAACAACAGATGGACAGATGGGCATTAATAACAGGTAGACAGAGCAGTATTAACAACAGGTAGACAGAGCAGCATTAACAACAGATGGACACATAGGCATTAACAACAGGTAGACAGAGCAGCATTAACAATAGATGGACAGATGGGCATTAACAACAGGTGGACAGATAGGCATTAACAACAGATGGACAGATGGGCATTAACAACAGGTAGACAGAGCAGCATTAACAACAGATGGACAGATGGACATAAACAACAGGTTGAAGGACAGATGGGCATTAATAACAGGTTAACAGATTGGCATTAAGAACAGATGGACAGATGGGCATTAAGAACAGATGGACAGATGGGCATTTACAACAGATGGACAGATGGGCATTAAGAACAGATGGACAGATGGGCATTAACAACAAATGGACAGATGGGAATTAAGAACAAGTAGACAGATGAGCATTAACAAGTGAACAGAGGGGCATTTACAACAGATGGACAGATGGGCATTAACAAAAGAAAGACAGATGGGCCTATGGACAGGTAGACTGTTGCAAAAACTTAGCAATTGTCAAATGCTAATCAAGCAGAAATTGAGCAATAAGAAACCAGCTAAACAATTGGAACACATTGTCACATCAATATCTTATATAATATTAATCATGCAAAATAATATGAGTCATGAAACTGAGAAATATACAGCATGACGTCAACCCATTTCAGGAAAAAATAATGCAAATTTTAGATCAATGATAGTTTGATTAATTTCTATTAGTCTATAACAGCTCTGATTCATCAAAGAGCAAGCTGGATAAAACCTGGGAATTTTCATAGTGTTATGTAAAGGTATATGGAACGAATATAATTGGTCAATAGTTATGCCATGAATAAATTAATTATCGGCAAGGTGAATACATGGCAGTAGGCACTTGTGCAGAACAGTGATTAAAAAATAATATGCGGAAAGTATATACTATCAAAGCCCACACAATCCCTCCATATTAACATACTGCTTTATATATTTCAAGCTATTTTTCTCTGTATGAAAAATTATATCATTTAACCGAAATAAGTGCAATTATGGACAATGCAATTATCTTGACAATTGCTTTACTGGTATTTGCCACAAAAAAAGAATAAATATCTATTTACCAATAAGACGACTACCATAAAGCTTTATTAGCTTTCATTATGTAGACATGGATCCTCTGGGAGTCATAAATTTATCTTGGTATTGGTTAATTGGCAACTTGACACTTACTCTGGAATCCAATAAAGGAAAGCAACAGTACGTCTATTTTCTTCTTTTTTTAAGCATGTTTTGAAAGACCCAATAAACAGAGACCATTCAGGGAAATTTCGTAGAAATTCAAAACCAAAAAAATCCTTCTTTGTATACCGAGAGGAGACAATATGGCTGATCGATGCAAGTAATCTAGTAAACCTGATTCTCGGTGTAAAGTTGCAGACTAATTAGTGATGAGTATTGAATGAAGGAATCATGTGACAATGTAATTACCTACTAATGTGACTGTAACTATGGTAACCAAATTTGTATTTTGATAATCTTGTTATCTCACTGCAGGAAGGAGTATTATACAATGTATATCCACCTCACACAGACAAATGATTTCTAGAAAAGTTCTAAAAGCATTATGCAAAAGTAAATAGGTTGATCAGTAATTTTCTATAGCTTCTATTCAGTATTTGTAGAAAACTCATATCAGCTACATGTTTCTAAAATCAGAGAACATATGTGTTTTCCACATTTCTGTTAAGAATAATATCTAAGTATATTAACACAGTATAGGTTTCTGTATATTACTGAAGAAATATGTACTTGCATTTAATCATTTTTCACTTATGTAAGAAATTTTACTTCTTAACCTCTTGTTGTGCTTCACTAACCTTGACAAAAATGAAACAAGAGCTGTCGCAAAATGGCAACCAGTAATACCCCCACTCACCAAACCCTAAATCAAAATGGCAAGTGCAAATTTAAATGAGTGTGGATACAATACAGATTTTGGACACAATACAAGTATGGACACAATGACATAATCCTCAAGAATAAACAGAATGTATTAACCATGCAACTAATCATATAGAGGCAGAATACCAATTTTGAAATCAATCCCTCGAATAGAAGCTGAGAAAACTGCGACAAAAAAAAAAAAAAAAATGTCTTGCTATATTTTGTAACTTAGTGCACATTTCATAAAACAAGAAGTACAATCTAACAGCACTCAATAGGACGTTCCTTACAACTAATCATGTAGAGGCTGCATACCAATTTTGAAATCAATCTCTATCATAGAAGCTGAGAAAACTGCGATGAAAAATTCATGTTTCGCTACATTTAGTAACTAAGTCAACATTTCATTAAACAGGAAATACACATCTGACTTGACTCAAATAGGACGTTCTTTACAACCCATCATATTGAGGCTGCATACCAATTTTTAAATCAATTCTTCTTAAAGAAGTTGAGAAAACTGTGACGATAAATTCATGTTTCGCTACATTTCGTAACTAAGTCCACATTTCATTAAACAGTTAAACAGGAAGTGCACATTGGACACGACTAAAAATAGAACTTTCCTTACAACTAATCATATTGAGGCTGCATACCAAATTTGAAATCAATCCCTCTTATAGCAGCTGAGAAAACTGCGAAGAAAAATTCATGTTTCACTCCATTTCGTAACTAAGTCCACATTTCCTTAAACAGGAAGTACACATCTGAAAGAACTCAAAATAGGACGTTCCTTAAAACACATCACACAGAGACTACATACCAATTATCAAATCAATCCCTCCACTAAAAGCTGAGAAAATTGTGACAGAAATATATTTTTGGGAGAACGGACGGACGGACGGACAGACAAGGTAAATGCAGTATACCCCACTCTCTTACGAGTGTTTGTTGAAGCTCACAAAAATGTGACAGAAATTACATGCAGATAAAATAGACCAAAAGAATGCAATGTATTCACAAATCACGAGAGGGTATAACAGGTGATCAAAAAGACCCTACATTCACAGGTAGAGACTATATATATTTTTCGAAAAGGATTTGGCGTAAATGAACATGAGACCATAACACATATGTTTGCTCCAACTGCAATAATTTCAATGAGCGGTATGGCCATTTAGGAAATAGAACCCAAACTGAATCCAAATAATCAGTAATATAGCTAAGGACAAAACTACGATGGAGGGAGTTAAACCTTAGGTTTTAGAATTTACATAAATTTAGATAATAGTAATTGAACAAAGTGTACACATGAGATATTATCTCATGTACAAGTACACTATATCTAAGAAAAATAAAGAGCATACATCTCCAACAAGGGGAATTGTTTTACCAACTCCACACTGCATTAAAAGACAGGTCAAAGAAGGTCTAATAACACCAAAGTTTGTTGACAGATATGTACAAAGAAATGTCCCCTCTTTCAAGCTGAGATGTAATAAGCTACTAAAAAGGCACCAATATTTGTTGACAGACAGATACAAAGCATAGTCCCCTCTACCAAGTATGGGTATAAGTTTTTGAATGGCACCAATGTTTGTTGAGTAACATTGAGTCTCAGGTACAGTCCCCTCTATCAAGTGAGGTATAATATGTTGTCAAATACTGTGGAAGAACTTTTATTCGTGGACATCAATTTTCGTGGTTTTAACAAATATCACTATTTCGTAGGATCTTGAATTCGTGGTTTCGAATTATTTGCATTAAAACTCCATAGAAAAATGCATTTCGTTGGGCTTTTAATTTTGTGGTTTAAGAAAACCACGAAATCCAGGAAAATTGAAACCCCACGAACAATAGTACTTTCACAGTATGACCAATGTTTGTTGATTAACAAAGTATAGCCCCTCTCTCAAGTGGGGGCATAATAAGTTGTCAAATATCACCACTGTTTAATGACTAATAGGTACATGCAAAGTATAGCTTAACTGTCACTACAAACCTATTTGTCCTAATCTTGGATGGAAAAGTCCNGTTGCTATGCAGACCGTCACATTTTCGACGGAAAGTCCGAATTTTCGCTGGAAATCCGAATATTCACGGGACATGACGAATTTTCACAGGAAAGTACAAATCTTTGACGGACTGTCTAATTTTCAGGGGAAAAATCCTAATTATTAGGCTTTCCAGCGAATATCAGGACTTTTCCATCCAAGATTAGGACAAATAGCTTTGTAGTGTGTCCTCTATCAAGTGGGGCATATTGGTTGTTAAATGGCAGCAGAGTTTGTTGACTAACAAAGTATAGCTCCCTTTTTCAATAGGGGGTATAAAAAGTTGTCAAAGGCAATAATGTTTGTTGACTATATTGCGCCTGTCCTAAGTCAGGAGATTTATTAGGCCTTTGTGTGTGTTTTCTGTTTATGTATTCTGGTATATGCATGAAATCATTATGCTAAACTCCTCATGGGAAGGGATCTTGGTGGAAGCTGTATACTGAGGGTACATAATTTTATTTGTTATTTGGTAATGGGTCTGGAGCTGGCATGTCAGTTAA
>MJUU01000054.1:553-19181 GCA_002080025.1 Modiolus philippinarum | reverse complement strand
TCCCCTCTACTTCTGAAGAGTACAGGATATGATCTGTCTCCCCTCTATTTCTGAAGAGTACAGGATATGATCTGTCTCCTCTCTACTTCTGAAGAGTACAGGATATGATCTGTCTCCCCTCTACTTCTGAAGAGTACAGGATATGATCTGTCTCCTCTCTACTTCTGAAGAGTACAGGATATGATCTGTCTCCTCTCTACTTCTGAAGAGTACTTGGGAGGTGTATCTTAACCTTTGGGTTGCAAAGATGGCATGAGAACTGTTTTACAAGTTCTTGACCTGAATACATTTGACTGAAATACATCGGCAAACAAATTTTCAAGCAAAAACGATAAAAAGGGAGGGGGATTCCAAAATCCAAAATCACAGCCAATTTAACAACAATATATCAATCATAAGGATCTGATTGCCTATTAAATTTAGAGGAAAATATGTATTCGGCATTATGGTGTCAATTAACAAGAGGCTCTCAAGAGCCTGTATCGCTCACCTGGGTCCTGCAGCACTATAATTCCCAATTGATGGTCCATCTTTGGTGGTGTATGTACATAAAAATCAGTAACTTTTTTATAAAATTTAATTACAATTGTTCAAGCAGTTTCAAAGAAGATTTTTGATTGATTGATTAGTTAGAGTTTAACGTCCAATGAGCAATATTTCAGCTATATCAGGATGAGAACAAGTTAATCAATTCAAAACAAATTGTAAGTAAAAGAAGAAAGAAACAAAGGTGGAAGGGACAACCGGGGCAACGACTTTTGATTGCCACTGGAAAAGGGGAGAAATGGGTAGGGGCAGGAAATTTAGCCTTCTATACGACACCCAGTGCGTCTGCTCTCTTTAGAGAAATATAGAAGGGGTCTTTATACTGCATGGAGCGTGGCGTTTCTCCACACAGTTTGGCTACAATGGTTCGAGGTCAGGCTTTCCGTATTATGACCTGACTACCCAGCAAAGACAGGGCATTCCCCTATCCACCACCTGGGGACGCGCCCGGCAGCTCTGTAGCCAAAGCCCCTGAAAACCTATTCAGGTGCCCGGAAGATTTTTGAATGCAGTTTCCAAACTTAAGGGACCTATGTTAATCTACGTTCCATGCTGGCAGCTATTTAACATAAAACTTTGAAGAGGGTCACATAAGTACTATCATATCAAAATTCTACTGAAATTGTTCAAGCAGTTTCAGAGGAGATGTTTTTATGCATTTCCCACTGGGTCCAATGTTAAACTAAGTTCATGTCCAAAGACAGATCAGCACCAAAGTAACAAGCTTGGTCAAAATCTCACAAGTTTCATTTATGTAATGTTTAAATTGAAGCCATTCAATGGGTTAATGATATCTTTGTATGCATTTCCCCTTAGGGTCCAATTTATTGCTTGCAGCCATGTTGTATGATGGATCAGAACTGAAGTAACAACACTTGGTCAGCTTCTCATAAACAAAGTTTGGATTNCTGGCGGCCATGTTGGATGATGGATCGGCACCAAAATTACAACACTTGGTCATCACCTCATAAGCATCATTCATGCCCAGTTTGGTTCAAATCAATTCAGTGGTTCTCAAGAAGAAGTTGTTTGTATGAATTTTCCCATTTAGGTCAAATGGTAAACTAAGTTCCCTGCTGGCGGCCATCTTGGAAGTGGTCGGAAAACTTGAATGTGTTCAATAAAATATAGTCCTTAACATGCTGAACATTTTTGCAATTTAAACTTGACCTCTATCTCAAAGCGTTTTTGAAATATAGGACAAAAAGTAAAAAATCCCGAAAAATTTGACCAATAAAGGACCACAACTCATACATAGGTACTTGGATTTTCTCCAAAATATCCATGTGGGTATATCTTAACATGTTGAACATTTTTTCAATTGAAACTTAACCTCTATCTGTTATAGTTTTTTTAATAAAAAACAAAAAACATCAAAATTTTGAAAATTTTACGGAAAAAGGGCAATAACTCTTAGACGGGTCATCAGATTTTCCTCAAAATTTCAGCATGGGTAGATCTTCTCATGCTGATCATTTGTACTACATGTCAGATTTTTGATATCTGTAACGGTTTTTGAGTTATTTGCCAAAAACTGTAATTTACCCCTATGTTCTATTTTCAGTAACAGCAGCCATGTTGTTTGACCTAAGACATACAAAATAACAAATTTGAAACTAGATACCCTAGTTATGATTCACTTAAAGTTTGGTTCCATTTGACCCAGTGGTTTCAGAGGAGAAGATTTTTGAAAGTGAGCTAACGACGGACGGACAGACGACGGACACCAAGTGATGGCAATAGCTCACACTGGCATAGCCAGGTGAGCTAAAAACAAGTGTGAACCTAAATACATGTCATGGCCTGTCCCTAATTGGCCTCTAAATTGATGTGAAATGTAACAGACCTAATCAGAAACTGAACATGCTCACTAGAAAGGGGAAATTTGGGACTGACAAAAGCCATATAGCAGGCCATTATGGACTAGCCGCGACCAACCCACATACCAAATACCATAAATTCATTATGAGAAACCATACATGCTCACTGGACCATGAAATAAAGGCCACAGGCATAATTCATATGGAAGAGTGTCATACATTTCCCAAAACCAACCCACATACCAAATATGATTGACTTACCACTAACAGATACTGAGAAATTTAACATGCTCATGCAGTAGACCATGAAACTGAGGTCAAAGACAAAAGTCATAAGCCAGACTGACATGTACTATACTCAAGACCAACCTACATACTAAATTTTATTGACTTAACTCTTACAGTTGTTGAGAAATGGACTAAGCAGAGAAACTTAACATGGCAACCAGACCATAAAATTGAGGTCAAGGACAAAAGTCATATGCCAGACTGACATGTACTACCCAAGACCAATCTACATACTAAATATTATTGACCTACCACTTATAGTCATTGAGAAATGGACTTAAGCAGAAAATTTTAACATTGTCACTGGACCGTGCAATTGAGGTCAAGGTCACATGATTTTATGTCTGTTGCATAGTATTACTTGATTAGTTCTACTAGTGGACCAAATACGATGTTCTTACATCAAAGGGTTTTCAAAATATCCTGCATTTAGTAAAAGTTTACATCTACATCATCATACTTTGTTTGCTTATGTCTCGCTTTCAACTACTTTCGTTTCGGGTGACACAAAAAAATAGGTCATGGAAAAAAACAAGTTTCTTGTCAACCTTATTTATCTGAAATTATATTGGTGAAGATACTTCGATTTATCGACAGAGTAATTTCAAACGAGATTGCAATATCAACACAGATCATACTATCTAAATATTAACAATTCATGTAGTGAAATCAATACTTGTAATGATAAACTTTGTGCATTTCCTTCGAATCCCGCTACACTACAATAAACTTCAAATGATTCAATTAAATATAATGAAATATTACTTTTCAAGAATAGCAAATTAAGAGTAAAAGTGATGCGAATACCAATTCCAAATTTAAAATTACGTAACAGTATGCTTAAGTTAATACCATGAAGAATTTTCAGATTTATAGTAAGTGCAATAGAACAGAAATGAAGAGTGAAATGTGGTGTCATAGAGTCTGACTTGAAATGGAGAGCAAAGTTTGGTGACATACTGTCTGAATTGAAATGAAGAGTAAATTGCAGAGTCATAAAGTCTAAGTTGAATGGAAGAGCAAAGTGTGATGTCATAAAGTTAATGTTGAAGTGAAGAGCAACGTATAGTTTCATAGAGTCGGAGTTGAAATGGGGAGTGAAGTGTTTTAAGAATGTAATCTCCTGAGGAGTCAAAATTTTCCTGCATCAAGTTTTTCCCGAAACCTACATTTTTTAAAAAGCTAAGACCATGAAAAAATCATTTTTGAAAAGAAAACCATATGTCCGTGTGCATTTTTTTGTGGTATAGTAATTCGAAAACCCCTATTTTTGACAATTTTGTGCAAATTTCATCAATTTTGGCCTATTTTTGGGCCATTTATGGCTAAAACATAGATTTCCAGCATCAAGTTTTCTCTCAAAGTTTGCAGATTGCTAGATCTTATAAGTCTGAAGAAATATTACTAATAAAAAGCAAAGGTCTGTGATGATATAAGAAAGTTTTGTAAGAAAATGTTGCTTTTTTTGGTCAAATTCAAGACTTTGTAAAATCTGTAAAAATCTAGATTTTTCAAAATTCCCATCAACTACACAGTCAAAACTCACCATTTTTTTGTTTACATAGTTAGACATTTATATCTTGAAGAACTTAGAAAAGAAATCATATGAATAAGATGAGTACTTTTCTTGAAAATTTATTTTTATTACCCCTACCCCAAAATCAGCTAAATTCTGAAGGAGATCAATGGTCAAATGTGGTCAAAAATTAGAATTTTCCATTTCTCGAACACTACTGGTCATACGTGTATAATTTTTTGGCACAATTTAAGAGGGTCATTATATAACATAAATCAATAAAAAAATGTCACTCATAAGTCAAGTTTTAAGAATTATTTATAGACGAGATTTGAACGAGACTGAAACCTCAGGAGCATACATCCTTAATAGAGTATACGTATAGTCAAACTATTGTGAAACAGTGAAAGCAGTTCCATACTTGCATGTCAAGACTTCTAATTGCAATATTTGGCAAGCTTGGACATTTTTTTTGCCACTCTTTGACAATTTTCAACTGACATCTGCACCATATTTAAACAAAATTCCAGAAAGGAGGGGGAGTGGGTTTCAATCCCACTGGTTTCATCTATGTATTATGCATTGTTCAACCAAAATATAAAGTGCAGCACACAGACAATGATCACCACTGATATGATAAAAACATTTATTCATCATTACAACTAATACTGTAAACCGGGAAATTTTCGCAGCAGTTTTAATTTCGCGATTGGAATGGAAGCGCGAAAATAAAACTGCGCAAATATACTTTCTATTATTGAATTCAATGGTCAACAATTTGGCAGCGCGAATTCAAAACTGCGCGAACTGAAATTCTGTCAATCTACCGCGAAATAAAGACGGCGCGAAAATTTCCCAGTTTACAGTACACCAATCAACCCATTTCGCTCAAAATTTACTTCTTCTTACTCCCCACATTCCTTTGATAGATTATCGAAAATCTTCATTCTGACAAGGTAAACACAGAAGACAAGTAACCATCGAGAACTATTTCCTTTTCACAAATCAATGCCCATGTTTAGGCAGAAGAAAGCTAATCAGTCAATGTTTAATATAATCTAACTTATGGCCTGTGTGTATATACAGTGAATGACAGGTGACGGGAAGTTCACGTCAATCTACCGCTAAAATAATCGTCAAATAATGACCGCTTACGGTCTGCTGTAGATACAGACGTTATGAATCTCTCTTCAATTATTACTACTGTACATTAGAAAATGAAAACCTGTTTCCTCGTCTATGACAAATGTGGCCTGAGACATTTCCTTGTTTTGAAAGATTAGTGGATCTTGATTTTCTTTTATTTCCTTTGTTATGCAGCCTTAAAATTCTGATGTAAAGTTTTAAGTCCATGGAAATTGTATTTGAGAAATTCACATTGGAGATACGAAATATCTCAGTGATAGTGTTTTATTCATAGAATTTTCCCCCAGAGTTTTCTTAATAACAATTCAGCCATTTAGATTCCAATCCCAACCAATATTTTTAAGCCCTATAATTTTTTTTTATTTTGAGGTTTTGCTTATTTTTTTAAACATTTTCTTTAAATTTACAGTATTTTTCACTAAAATAGAAAAAATAAGAAACAAAATCTATCTGCCTGTCTGTCACCTTCCAATTGGATGAGAATCAAGAATTTTTTTTTTTTAATAATGGCCTCACAAAGAAACCAGTATAAAACAAGCTCCTTCATGACAAAAGATTTTGTTTGTTGTAGACAGGTGTTTGGTTTACACAGGTTAATGATATCTAAATATAGACACAGCATATGTTTGGTTTTGACAAGTTGGAGGTGTAAACAGGGTTCTGTTTGATCTATTCAATAAGAAATCGAAATGAACATTAATATATATTACCCATGATACTTTTTTCTGCGTTTTGCAATCTATATTCAGAACAGCTACTAATAATCCATTTATATGTATGTATGTAAAACTTTAATTGTCAATGCGAGACAAACAAATCTCAGGTCATTTTATCGCTACTTTAATTGACTTTCAGCAGTCTGTGAGTTTTTTCCTATAATATGGAAATTTCAAGTCCGGGGTAAGTAACAATTGTTTTTGTAAGACATTACATTCCTGCAAGAATACAGACAGACATAGACAGGCCTACACAAAATAACACTATAAAAACTTTCCTATTACAAATCTTTCACCAATTGAAGACATTTATATTGTATTTTATAACAGAAGTTGTCGCTATGAGACTATTGTTTCACATGCTGATTGTTTCTTTGATGCAAATGTCCTCAAAACCCCCATTAATATTGTCTATATTGTTTATATCGAAAATTTTTAATTGAAGGGGCTTCCAATATTATCTTGGCTCATTTTTGGGTCAAATTTTGTAAAATTCTGTTCATCAGTTTCAGAAAATTTGCAAAGACTAGTATAGGACTGATGGACAAGTGCACATGTCAAAAACATACAAAAGTGTCCTCCAACAATAAAACTGACTGCCAACATATAGCTGAAATACTGCTGAAAGTGGCGTTAAACCCAAACTAGAGCTGTCGCCGAATGGCAGCCAGGTATACCCCCCGCTAATTGAACCCTGAATCAATATGGCAAGTGTAAATTTAAATGTCTGTGGACCAAATACAGTTGTGGACGCAGTACAAATGTGGACACAATACAAGTATGAACAAAATGATATCCTTCCCCCTTATTTTCTGAAAAAAAAGACGAATTATCTACCCTTCAAAATTTCGGACAGCAACCATATTACTTCATGCACATCTTCAGATGGTGTACTACAACTGTGTAACATTTCATCAAAATCCAAGCAGCCGCTTAAAAGAACATGCATTGAGAAGGTTTGTCCACCCCCTTTTTCCAGAAAATATTCAAAGACGAATTATCTCCCCTTCAAAATTTCGGGCACCAACTATATAACTTCATGCACATCTTCAGATGATGTACTACAACTGTGTAACATTTCATCAAAATCCAAGCAGCCGTTTAGGAGAACATGTGCTGACGAGGATTGCCTCCCCCTTTTTCAAGAAAATATTCAAAGACAAATTATCTCCCCTTCAAAATTTTCGGCAGCAACCAAATTACTTCATGCACATCTTAAGATGGTGTACTACAACTGTGTAACATTTCATCAAAATCCAAGCAGCAGTTTTGGAGAACATGCGCTGAAAAGGTACATGGATGTACAGACATACAGATGGATGGACGGACAGGGTGATTCCTATATACCCCCAAACTTTGTTTCCAGGGGGTATAGCAAACAAACAAAAACCTAATTGCCATATCCTTTGCAACCAGTTGCATGTTGTATAGAAATAACAGTTAACTGTTGTCTACCTATATATCTAGCTATATTCATTGACCATCATGATACTGATGTACACTGATGTTATGGGATTTAATATTATCCCAATTAGGAATTTTTTACATTTTCATTTAACTTTTGAACACATACGCGTTTTAATCTATAAGCTGGGAATTAAGACATTCCTATTTAGAAATTCTGACTCATCAAATTGTTGCCATGCGTATCTAATGGAGCTTTTTACATTTTATGGAATTGTGATGTAATATGAGCAAAAGATGCTTCAAATTGCTTCACATCACATCAGTCAAAAAATTCTATACTTCAAATGGCAGATTCAACTCAATCAAGAAGTAGTATAAAACTTAACATAATATAAAATTTCCTAAAAGTTGTCGGAGAAATCATCTCTGATTTTCTGAGTAATCAATACATCATATAAATTTGATAGTATTGAATAATATATAATATTTGTCTACCATGGTGACATATCTATGTCAACTTTTGAAAATCGAGATTTGTACAGTTATAGAAAACCTTTTGAATTTTTCTACCCACACATAGTTTATTATTTCCCACTCTCCCCTGCTCAAGCTTAATGGAGCCTCAAACTCAATCGATCATAAGTTCACATGAATCTTCTGACAGATATGGAAATGTATTCCAATAATAAAACACAAAATCAACTTCATGCATAAAATCAGCATGACGGGGAAGAAAACAGAATCCCAGAAAACTGAACTTCATGTAAACTCACTATTTATTGATGAAAAAATGTCGGTAAATATTTATGTACGAGGAAAGAGTCAATATATATCGCAAAATAAGTTAAATAACAAAATAAATCAAATTTTCTTTTAAGTGTAAAACCTGTCTGATATTTAACCGGAGTGTGCAGTTAAGTGAAAAAGAAAAATTGAACAGATTAGAATCGTATTTATCACTAGTGAAAACAATAGAGTAAGAATCAACATGACGTCTAGACTTCAATAAAAGCTGTCAATGGTGGTTAATAAATAAGGCTTGTGAAGGCATTGATAGAGAAGGTTTAATTTCCGTTCTTGTCGCTTTTTCATCACAAGAAAGTTGGGTTCTCTTTTGGTAAAATGGAATGTATATTAAACAAAAACTGCTTATTCTTCCCTTATACATAAAGTTAACTAACGTCTACTGACAGAGAAAAAGTACAGAGAATATCCGTTAATTCAATTTGCTCAATAATAGATGGGAAAATTCGGTAAGAGGATCAGCACTTATATCTTTACGCACGCTGAGGAAATTGGTAAATGTTGACGTGAAATGTACAAGCCCATCCTGACAAAATTGAAATTGACAGAAAAAAATCTCCAGTATTATTAGGATTTCAGGACTATATATACTTTCATGGGAGTTCACACTATGTGCCATAAGTTTTAATGTCGTCTTTTAATTTCCATTCTTGTAGCTGTCTCATGTCCTTGTTTTTTTCTGTTGCCATTTTTGCCATGTCTTCGGATTTCGATTTTTGTAGTCTTCGCTTCCCTTGTTCCTTTGGTATTCTACTGCCGTTGTTTTTGTCCAAGAATTATTTAACAAGACAAAAGTGTGATCTGAATCATTCTTAACAGGTCGAATTTAGTAACAGATTATCAACCTTACTTCGGAAGTAAGGTTGATAATCTGTAATACTTCCTGCAGTTAAGAATACAGGAAAGCTTACATAGGGAATAATACATGGCAAAATCCGTATCACATGCTGTATCATCCAGAGTTACCAATATCAGCACGGTGGCCTCTGGCCCGAGGGCTAATATTGGACAAGGGATGATACAGCATGTGATACGGATTTTGCCATGTATTATACAGTTTATCATATATTTAAACAGAGGACTACTAATCCGAATAATACTGTCAAAAATTGAAATCGGTAAGAGAAAATGCATGTATTTTGTGAAGAGGAAAATTTCAAAATTGGTTGAAAGGACTAGAAGTTTTGGACTAAACAAGCAAAGGAAAAAAGTTTGATAGATTTTTTTAACTGATCCTCACAAAACAATTTCACCCCAAATAAATCTTTGTTATCCTCACACCAAAAAAATTTTTACCCCCCCCCCAAAAAAAAAAGAAAATTTTTTTGAACCCCCAAAATTTTTTTTAATAAAAAAAAAGTAAAATTGAAAGAAAATTTTTTTTTCGAAAAAGGGTATGTGATAAAGAGTAAGCTATGCGATAAAGGGTATGCGATAAAGGGTAAGCCATGCAATAAAGGATATGCGATAAAGGGTATGACATCATAGTGTGAATAAGGAATGAACGTCATGCACTGTATCACATATGCAAAACGTCTATATTTATTACTAAACATATGATAAAATGATATTACATGTTGTATATGTCATTCCGGGATATGGGTCATATTCCCTGCCTGTGTTTTTTATCCCCTGAGTCGTAATGCAAATGGGATACAGGGCACATACAGGGAATATGAACCCATATCCCTGTGAATATTCCGGAATAACAATTATATTCTGCGTTTAAAATTTGTGATTTTGCTACCACAGGGATACGGTCTCATATCCCCTGTCAAACTAGCCAATCAAATTGCAGGAATCACCTGGATATTTCACTTCAGTGGAATATAATTCTGTAAATAGATCTTGAGACCATCTTCTTCTGAAAGGCCACATAACGAATCTATATATATTTTGAGGAACCTGTGCGATCAATTCTTGCAGTAGGAAAGAAACATGTCTGAGATTGGTCTTTTCATTCAGTGATCACTTTTTAAGGGAGACAATCAGTTAAATAGTTGAACTTCGACAACAATAACACCATCTATATTTTGAACCATTTGATCAAGTTTAAACATAATTCAACCTCAATAGCTTGAACATTCCTTGAGCTCAAACCGTTTTCATCAGTCCCTTGGCATTTGTTGCCATTGAAGTTTGACCGTATCTTTGAGGAAATCTACAATCAGAAAGCCAACTTTCTCATGCTTTTTTCAAATACAAGAAGTAAAACTCGTCTTCAAGAGATGTCTGCATTCAGAATTTTGTTCCGGCAGACAATCAGTTTAGTCTTTGAAAGATTTCTGCAAGACCACAAGAAACACCTGTCTTTAATTCTTTTAAAAATCAGAAACCAACTATATGTGGAAGACAATCAGTAAAGTTGGTGTATAGAAACTATTTAAGGTGGTTCGGGTGTCTAAAACTGCGCATCCATCTTGCATATGTGATGAAAATTGGAATTTACCATTAAAATGTTGTAAAAAATATTTTGAATAGTTCATTGATAATAAAGAAAATGAAATAAACAACATTTATGCTGCAAGTGAGCAAAATATATGACATTTTTGAAAAACTCTAATTTTATAAAGGGGAGATAATTCTAAAGGAATAATAAGGGGGAAATCACATTTTCATGATTTTTTCAAAAATATGATCGGTGACCCCACTTTTTTATTTCATATTTCCAAAGTTATTTCTTTAACACAGCTTATACTACATTTTCAACAAAATCTATCGTTTTATTCATATACAAAATTATAAAATAGTATTTTCTCCCTATATAGACTTTATTAAAAAGCTCGAAATCTTGCTATTTTCGGAAGCTTATCCCGGAAAAACGAGTTCGGTGACCTATTGATTTTTTACTAAAATTTTAACGTGCATGTAATAAGCTTTTATTCACAGAAAAATAAGAAAAATCTATCGTTTTGTTTTTAGTCACCCAAACTACCTTAAAATCATTGGAGCCAACTTTCTTAAGCAGACCATCTTTAAAAAATCTCTTAACCAACAAAGGCCAACTTTCTATGGAATAAGTTTTGGATTTGGAGAGATACATGAATATGCACTCACAGGCCAATTTTTAAAAGAAGACCACCATCTAAAACATGTCAAGAAGAAATCTTTGCAATCAGAGGCCAAATTTCTTAGGAATAAAAGCATTTAAACTTGTCTTTTAGAGAAGTCTGCAATACATTGGGCAGGCTGTCTTGAAAAGAACTCTGCAATCAGAGACCCTAAAAATAGTAATGGTGGATTACATGATACCCTGCCACGTTTCACAATATTTCAAAGTATCAAGGGGCATAACTCCAGAACCCCTTGGACCTCTAAACCCATATTCGAACTTGACCTGAGTTTTGTGGTGAACAAGCTACATACCAAGTTTGAAGACTGTATGTTATTCCGTTCAAAAGTAATCAGTCGGAAACCTTCTGGGGACGGACGGACGGACAGATGGACGGACGTACACACGACTGAGGGTATCATATAATACCACGCCACTACGTGTGGCCGGGTATAAAAAGAGGACCACACCACAATAGTTTGTCTTTAAAAAAGGTCAATCTTGGGAAAACCTCAGGCAGAGCCTGTCTTGAAATTATTTCTGCAATTAGAAGCCATTTTTTAAAAAGGAACACATAATAAAAGAATGATAGCTAATGATTCCCAAAGATGCTTATATAGATATTGCTCCCCAATATGCTTATATAGATATTAACAACATTATATTGAAACAATGGCTTTACATTTACTTTATACAGTCATTAAGTGTAAGCTTTTAGTAAATGGTGAACACATTATTACTAGAACTAACATCATTATAGAGCTATAAACGATGACTAATCGATTACAAAGTATTCAACAATTTACCAAAGAAAATAATGACAAAAAATTATTTGGTAGTTAATTCATGTAAAAATCAATCTCGCCATCTACTCCTATCATAATTTGTAGAAAGTATTCGATATTTTAGATTTCTATACTGGACTGTGGTTAAAGTATAAAAGAATAAATTGATGGTAGTTATATTGTCTTATAGTTCAAAATTATCAAACTAAAATGAAAATTCATGAATGCTAAAATATTCCTGTCATAATTTTGTAATGGGAAGCCAGCCAGTATTTGGTCCAATTTGACATTTGAAGTACTATACATTTAACAAGACAGTCTTCCAACCATAAATAAAATTAAAACAAATTTAAGGATGATCTCACAGTAAAACTAAAATTTCTACATTAGGCCGCTGTTTTTTTCAATTTTCAGTTTTAGGAACCCTTTTACCTTCAAAATTTGGCCCTGAAATTGGAGAAAAAATGCTTTTTGAATTTTAATTAATTTTTTTTTCCTACCCTACAAATATTTGCCCTATTATTCTAATTCATATTATTTTATTACAAAATAACGGGATGTTTTTGCTGGAACTTAATTTTTCTGAAATTTTATTTTTTTTCCTTCTTCCTACCCACCAACATCAAGGAAAATACTAAAAATAGAAAAAAAAACAGTGGCCTTACACACTACTTGGAAAATCAAGCATCAGATTCCCCATTATAAGGTCATACTTTTGTACATGTACAATGTATCTTTATCCACCATATCACTAATGGTATAAATGTATAGAAAAATTGACTACAGACTGTCTGGACTATACATAACTTCAAATTAACTATTTCTATATTTACATGATATTCCTAAAATTTGCACGGAACCAACAAATTTCAAGTTGAAGACAGTATAGAAACTACAGATTCTACCCACATCTTGTCTGCTACTTTGTTGATGATTCCTTTTAATCATTGTCCAGAACAAGAGGTTCCACAGTACTGATACTGGTATTGCTCAGTTTAAATCAGTATAAAAATGACAGTCCCTTTGCTGAAACTAGACTGATAATAAGATTTGACACTGATCAATCTCCTGAGAACAATAAGAAAAGACAGCTCATCAAAGCACTGATTTGGTGAAATTTTGTTTGAATTGACCCACCAGTTTCAGAGAAAAATGTAATTAAAAAGATTCATGCAAGGTCCAATGCTTAACTAATTTCCTTGCAGACAGCCATCATGCTTGAGACCATGCCCAAACAGAGTCAATTTTCCAAGGGATCACCTATGGACAATTGGCTAAATTCAACAACTAGAGAGACTAAATGCCCCTGCTGCCATCATCCAAGTTTTTCCCCATCTGTTTATATTCCAGTTTTGGATAAAATTTGGCTACTCTGTTTGTGTCAGTAAGACACATATGATGCCCCGGCAGTTGGATATCCAATTTCTAAGCACTTGATATAACTATGACTTTAATACTATGGGAGGTATTGTCTGAAATAGCAGTTCCAGAACACACATTTTGATAAAATGGCAAAGTTCAACTACCCCTCAAAATCACAATTTTTGGCCAAAATCTAAACCATGACAATATGCACATCCTAAATCCATGCCTAATCACTTTGCAAAATAAAATAAATGTAGCTTTAATATTGTGGGAGGTCAGTTATCGGAATAACAGGTCCAGAACACACATTTCGATAAAATGACCAAGTTCAACTACCCCTCAAAATAACAATATTTGGCCAAAATCTAAACCATGACAATATGCACATCTATAATCCAAAATTTATCACTGTGGAAAGTAAAGTAAATGTAGCTTTAATATTGTGGGAGGAGTTATCCGGAATAACAGGTCCAGATCTAGAACACACATTTCGATAAAATGGCCAAGTTCAACTACCCTTCAAAACCACAAATTTAGGCCAAAATCTAATCCATGACAATATGCACATCTTCAATCCATGCCTAATCACTGTGCAAAGTAAATTAAATGTAGCATTAATACTGTGAGAGGAGTTATCCGAAATAACAGCTTATCAGAAATGGGACGGACGAAATTATGGATGGACGGACGGACAGACTGGGGTAAAACAATATGCCCCCCTACTTGTCGTCGTGGGGGCATATAAAAGATATTTCAACATGCATAGGAAATTGCCAAATGTTAAAATATCTTATGTACATACCTCCAATTTGGCAGGCCAGACATGAGTATTTAAAATGGACCATTTCAAGACTATTATGAATGAGTTTGTTCCTACTAGTACATGTACATTTGTACCTCATGTTTGAATACTGACATATTATTGCATGTTCCTGTATCATTACTAACGAGATCTGAATGTAGATGACCACTGGTGCCAAGAAAGATATCACAGCAAAAATATGATAATGATCAGTCTAAAGGCCAATTTACACGGTGATACAAGTCGCATTCGTCTTGAAGCATGCAAATTTTGTATCATAATACATAAACGTTTTAATGGTATTACAAGTCGCATGCATTTTGAAGCAGGCAACTTTTGTATCATGATACATTTACGCTTACACTGTGTGTAAAGTCGCATGCGACTATGTTAACCTTTTCTGACCTCTCTTACATGTCTTATACAGATTCATTAGTTGAAATAAAAAAGATGTATGCAACTTATATCGCGAAATAGAACATGTCCTATCCCAGATTGTGTTTCATGCAACTTCAAGAAGTCGCATGCTACACAGGAAATGTATAGTTTACACGGTACTAGTATTATTTATATCATGCTTCAAGACGCATGCAACTTTTATCACAGTGTAAATTGGCCTGAATTAAATTTCAATGGCAGAACTAGAATACTGACAAGGTCAGAGAGGGCCCCGACCCCTTGCATGTCCCAAAAACCTGTTTGCGGAATTTCATGGAAATCATAAAACAATATTTGGAGAAAAACATAAATAACAAAATCCTAAGTTATTGTAAATTTAGTTTCTATACAATGTTTATGGCTGTTTTGACAACTTATGTCTCATCTGTTCAGATCCTCAAATCAAAACATTGAAAAAAATATATGTAGGTCATTTCAAGTTATCTTCAACAGAGCTAACCCTCAAAATATGAATTTTTTCATATATAAACTAAGTTTTTTTCCCCAAAATGTTTTATAAATCTCCTAAAAATCATAAGGGCCT
Source organism: Modiolus philippinarum (assembly GCA_002080025.1). NCBI lineage: Eukaryota > Metazoa > Mollusca > Bivalvia > Mytilida > Modiolidae > Modiolus > Modiolus philippinarum. The sequence continues at coordinate 3,952 of MJUU01000054.1, read as the reverse complement.
TCTTTTGATCAAGTTCAACACTGTGCATAAAACTTATATTATCTGTGAAGGTCATTTCAAGCTATCATACAACATAGAGATTATTCTCAAAATATGCTGTTTGTCATATAAAAACTATGTTTTTCCCTAAAAAATGTATTCAGATTTTCCTCAAAATCAAAAGGGAGCTTCCTTTGGTTAAGAACAACCTTGTGTATCAAAATCATATAAATCCCTGAAGGCAATCTTAATTTAATGTACAATATAGAGCTAATTTTCTAAATATGCACTTGTTTTCAAATTTTCCTCAAAAATGAAAGGGAGCTTCATTTAGTCAAGTTCAATTTTGAGTATCATAATCATTAAAATCCCTGAAGGCAATTTTAAGTTATCATACGACATAGAGCTAATTCTCAAAATATACACTTTTTCATATAAAAACAAAGTTTTTTTCTGAAAAATCATTTCCCCATTTTCCTAAAAAATGAAAGGGAGCTTCCTTTGGTCAAGTTCAACATTGAGTATAAAAATCATTGAAATCCCTGGTGGCGATCTAAAGTTATCATACGACTTAGAGCTAATTCCCAAAATATGCACTTTTTCATATAAAAACAAAGTTTTTTCCCCAAAAAATCATTTTCTGATTTTCCTAAAAACAAAAGGGAGCTTCCTTTGGTCATGTTCAACTTTGAGTACAAAAATCATAGAAATCTGTGCAGGCAATCCTGAGTTATTGCACTACATAGAAAACGCTGACTGACAGGCTGATTACTATAGGGCGCCGCCATTCATGGTGGGGCCCTAATTAGGTCTGAAAAACTGATTATGTTTTAAGAAATATACAGTCAAAAAAATTAATGATAATGAAAAATCTTCAGTGCAAAGTGTAATAAATTTAAGTGTTTTTAGACTTTAGTGCAGAGAACAAACTCATCTACACGATAATTACATTTATTACACTTTGTGGAGATCTTCCTTCTTCAGAAGCCATAATCAAATGGTTTATAACCACTGTTTATAATTAAGTATGGGAAGAAAAAGATTTACTAGTTAAAAGCACCGACCGGCAAGCGTTGACATTTTCTATATAAGTAAGACTTCCTTCTTTTGTTTTAGGCTTGTGGTAATTATAATGGTTTAAAGAAAAAAATGACCTAATTTGATACTTTATGTCCACTGACCACAACACATAAATCCACTTCTTTCGTAATCGGTACAGTCCTCCTGAGAAAAAAAATGCTGTAATTTCTCTTTGTTTTTTTTCACTCCTTGTGATCTTGATCTTTGATTTTGAAAAAATAAATACTTTTTTTTGCCAATATAATATCTTGCTGATTATAACAAACCAGTGAACCAGGTTACATGTACTTCAATTGTTGATGTAAAGTAAACCTTTTTTTAATTTGAACGAGATCGATCCATTCATATAAACTTATATATTTCAAATTTGTGTCTAAACCAAACAAAACCTTAAGTCCAAAGGAGTTTAGATAAGACAGGTTTCACTGTAAATCTATATACTGTATGCTGCATATTGTGTGTATTTTTTTGTAAACTGAAATGTCCTCTGAAGCACAAAAAAAATAAAAGCCTGTCAATACATGTGTGGACTTTTTAATGAATGTTGAACAATAGAAAATAAAATATGACTTTCAGGACTAGGTAGACAATCAACCTTTTCCATAGCTACCTTAATATAATCATTTGCTTGGACAAGACAAAATGATCAACAGACATGTAAAGACAATACAGATCCTAAATCTTAATTTTTCATGTGGCCTTCACAAGCTGACAGACCTTACCTTTTCATGTGGCATTAACAAGCTGACAGATAGACATACAGACAATACACATCTTAAATCTTAAATCATCTTTTCCTGTGGCCTACACAAGCTGACTGACAGACAGACATATTACCTTTTCATGGCAGACCTTACCTTTTCATGTGGCCTTGACAAGCTGACAGACAGACAACACAACAACACAATGACTAGAGTATATCTCGCTGCAGACATGGTATCATCTGAAAACAGACAGAATAATCGTTAGACAACAAATCCCTGTTGTACAATAACGGTGAATCTCTTATTGTAAGTCAATAATATTACAAAACCTGGCAGTGTACATTGCTATATTGAATAATGAAGATTTCACTCCCGTGTTGATATCATCTGTATGGAAAGTTTACTCTTCTACACGCAGCTGTTTTATAAACATGGAATTCATAATACGGTCTGTAATTCAGCCTCATTAAATTCTGAAACTTAGGAATACATAAGGAGCAGACGTCTTTGCATGAAGTCCTGAGTCAAAAGTATGAATGTCATGATCCGATAGATATATAGAGATTTGGTGGCAATGTTTTCAAGATGAAGTTTTTTCACCCATGCTTGGTGTCATGTTGCAATCCTTCAGTCAACAAAATTAATCAATACCGGTAGATTATCATCCCCTACCCAACACTCAAAAATTGACCAACATTATTTTTTTTCAACTTTTCTCACCTACATGTACTATTGCATATTTACTTTTGTTTTGAAATACAATGTATTTCTATACATCAAAAGAAGTTACTAGTAATTGACATGCTAATTTACTCATCTTCCTTTTAACAATACATGTACATGTAGCTGATTTGGTATACATGTATATACATGTAGGGAGATCTCATATGTTTCCTCTGCAAAATACAGTAAAGGGTCATAATATGTCCTTCTCTCAGCTTCCCCTTTCTTCATGCCAAAAACATTGTGCATTTTCACATGTTTTCATTGAAGCCTTGTGTCCTGAACAAATTTCATCGAGTCTTATTTGGACAATTTTTAATAGAATTCAACATCAGATCTATAAACTGCTATAAGTGACACATACTCAAACAGATACAAATTAGAAAGAATCCTGACAAAAATATATGATTAGATGTTGTGATTTAAATAGATCAATCTTTATAATGAATACTGATGAATTTCAACATGAAACATGACAGAATTAGCTTCAGAAATCAATGTTTAATTTGCTACAGCAGTCTCAATTGCTGATAAACTACAACAAGCTTCATCAATTGTAAACATCTGAAGGTGTTCAAACATTTATATCACAAATGTTACTCTTGATGTGTATAATTAAATGCTGCTTGTGCAATTAAAAATAAATATTAATATTCAGTCTAAATTCTGAAAATAGCATAGAGTAATATCCAACTATCATGTCAAAGGTGCTAGAAATATTTTATAAAACCCAATTTCTCTTCACACTCCTAATTCTAAATTCAGCAAGATGTGTATATGTTTTTTGTGAACCCCCCCCTCCCCCTATTTCAGTAGCAATTAAGAACAATATTTTGCAATTATGCGCTTCAGAAAAAATAATAATAGGTTTTACAAATTTTTGTATAGATGAGTTTACTGTTTCTACATATAT
>MJUU01000053.1:89875-103800 GCA_002080025.1 Modiolus philippinarum | reverse complement strand
AGCTAAAACCTACATTATTGGAATAGTTTTTTCCAGGAAACGTTAACTCCGCAGTTATGTTCCTGTAAATCAGCCACGCTTTTATACTCCGAATCGTAGATATTTATCGGTAATCGTGGAGATTTAGTGATAAACAAAATGAAACTTAAATTAGATACACATCCAATCATTTTTGTGACATCTGGTGAATTTGTATTTAGTATTTGATTTTATTTTTCCGCATAAAATTTAGTATTTACCTTTTACACCATGATGATAAAAACTAAGAGTTTTTGCATTCTAGTAATTGTTGGTGTTGGTATTATTAGTGGTAAGAATTTAATTGATTACTATTATGATGAATTTTTAAAAAATATATCTTTTCAAAAAAAAAAAATAGATAAAAAAATCTGGTACAGTGTATAACGGGACGGTATGTTAAGTATGTTCCAAAATTTACGATAAGAATTGGCAAATCCAATTTGACATAAGGATAGTATTCCATAGCATCATTGAAAGATATGACGTGTCAGTATCCCAAATGAAAGTGGACATTTTCAGCTTGATTCACGTCTTCCCGGATTTGACTACCGACTTTGACATTTTCCCGGATTGAATCACTCACAGTGTGACGGGTGCTGTTAACAGAGCAGGACATGCTTACCCTTCCGGAGCACCTGATGTCACTCTCAGTTTCACTGGAGTTCACACTGTGAGTGCCTTTGTTCTGAATGTTGTGGTTTCTGGTTCTGTGCTTTGTGTCTGTCTGGCGTCATTGTTTTTGTGTCTAACGTCATTGTTTTCTGTGTTCTCGTTTTTGCCCTGTCTTTGGACTTCGATTTTTGTGAATATCACCCCTTTGTTCCTTCGGTATTCTACTGCCGTTGTTTCCAGTAAGGACTTTCGTGATAGGAGCTCTTGTGTATTTTGAGCTAGGTTGAGATGAACGCGTCGATACCATTAAGTTGGGAAGGACTGGATCCCTGACGCATTGAAGACAGATCCTCTATTTGAATTTAAGTTCTAATGATTTTTTGTTTATTCCATCTGTAATTACTTTATGATAAAGTGTTTAAGTTAAACTAAAAAAATCTGGAAGGTGCCCTTTTATCTATATTTGTTAGATTGATTTACTAGTATTGATTAGGAAGAGTTTCACGTCCAGTGAGCAATATTTCAGCTTTATTAGGACGAAAACAGTTAAATCGATACAAAAATTAATTTATAATATTATAACAGAAGAAAGTAATAAAGGTGGAAGTGACAACTATAGGGCAACGAGTTTTGATTGCCACTGGAAAATGGGAGAAATGTGTAAGGGGATGAAATTTAGTTTTGTATACGACCCCCTGAGTCTGTTCTTTCCACTCAGTTTGGTTACAATAGTTTACGGTCAGGCTTTCTGTATGATGACCTGACAACGGCCGCATCCCGGTGTGGCGCAGATTCCGGGTATACTTGTTAGAACTTTATTCAAATACTTATAACCCATTTGGGTTGTAGTACATCACATTTATAAGAACAAAACATAAAAGAATTAATGTTTACAATATAAAACAGTTATTTGTCTCCTTTCCTCAGTTCTAATGACTGTTGTAAAAAAGAAACGACTGTTTTAATTTGTTCAGAGGTTGACGGATTAAGTATAATAGTCAACTTTTTTAACTGATTCAGGGAATTAAAATTTAGCTGAGTTCTCATATAATATTCTAAAAGTTGCTTTCTACAAGATTGATTAATTGCACAATTAAAGAAGATATGTTCCTCATTGTCCAAGACTTTACATGTTTTACATAGTCTTTCCTCTCTGGGTATCTTATAGTATCTACCAGTTTCTATTAACAACTCATGGTCACTAACTCTAAATTTTGTTATAAGTTTTCTGTTTTCCTTATTTGGATGAGATAAATAATCTGTTTTTTCATTATTTATTTTTAGGGTTTTATACAGAAAATTTTTATTTTGTTCATTTAATTTAGCAATTTTATCACTTATCAGGTTTTTATAATATTCAGTTACAGAATTTTGAATTTTAGATTTCAATTTCAGTGTTTGTTTGTATGAATTACATTCAATCAGACAATTTTTATCAAAATTTATTTCTTCTGTAACACTTTGTGCATAAGTATACCATGAGTATTTACCATTTTCATGCAACATTTTTGATAAATCAAAACCTTCTTTAAGAAAAGGGTTTATATTACTATTATTTAATCTTGAAAAATATTTTAAAGACTGGATTTTTATATAATTTTCAATAGGCAGAGAATTAAGTTCTGCTCTAACAATTAAGTTTGTTGAGAACTGACCCATGTAAATGTGTTCGGTACGTATAACTATTCATCTCAATCATTTTAAATTTTCGTCCTTGAAGATTCCTTGCCCTGTATATATCTTGTCTTGACTTGGTGATTGGTCTGAAGCTTAGTATAATGATTTGTACAGTACTGTGCCTCCTCATCTGTTCCGTCACTCATCTACTTCCTATTCGTCGACATGTTGATATTTTCAGAAAAGTTTATGACTTTTACGGTCAAAGAATCAGTCTATGTGTAGCAATGATTTAATATTTGTCTGAAGCTTTTACAGTATAGTGAGTCCACCCCTTTCCAGGCATTCAAAACATCCACGTAATACTTACATCATGCTGGAAGTGGGGGCATAAGTATACCATGAACACATTTTCTTTTATTTTTCAATGCCTTAATAGAACTGTGTCATTCTTTTTAAGGGTTTCATTTTGAGTAATCTTGACAACAGTTTCCAAAAGTTTGTCACAAAAACTCGGAAGTTGACATTTTGAATGTAAGCTAGTGGCAAATATAGATTCTGTATTTTAAAGGGATGAATTCTGAAAGAGAATCGAGTGGCAGAACAGGATGTCCAAAAGTTGGATGTAATATGATTTGTCCGCCCAACTCTTCATACGAAGTTTCAACAAATGGTTGTATAAATACATGCAAATGTAAGTAACTGGACAGGTATATAGCACCAAGTGATTGTAGACAATATATTTTATGACATTTTTATACAGAACCGTATATTGGGCATGCTATTTTGTAAATTTTGTCGTAAAACTATACTTTCATTTCTCGAGGATAAAATTGATGGTTTTTGAACAATTAAATGACTCTTACGTCATTATTATTATTCATAATTTTTGCCCTTTTTACGTTTTTGATTGTTTGTTTATAAGCAACAAATGAGGCTTGTTTGGGGTATATACGACTTTTATTTATTGGATATGGGATATTTGAGACAAAACTTATAAAGTATGGAATATTTCAATTCTTATAGGGATATCTTCAATTTCAAAGGGATATTTAAGCACAGATTGACTAGGATATGGGATATTTAGTACCCCTAAAGAAACCTCACAAATGACTACTGTTTACCATTATGCAGTGAAAATTGCGTTCGCAGATCGAAGCACATGTTACTGTGATATGGGATACTTTGGTACTTGGTACCGCCCCCCCCCCCCCCAACAAACCACACAAATTCCTTCTGTTTAACGCTATTCAGTTGAAACTGTGTTCGCAAATCGAAACACAGAATTCCACAGAAGTTTGTTTTCCAAACGAACTCCCATATCAGATTTCTGGGCATATCAGATTTCTGGGCATATCAGATTTCTGGGCATTATATAAGACCCCCTTTAAAATATTTTTGCATGGGTTCCCCTTTTAATCTAGTTTATACACACTGAAATTAAAACATGTTGAATAAAAGGATATGGAGTAAATGCACATGAGACAAAGTCTCTACAAATACATGGTAAAAACAATATCTGGATATAGAAGAATGTTTTTCTCAGAATTTGAAGTTTTTGGTTTGGTGTCAATTGCAACCAAATATTTTACTTTACAGCCAATTTCAGACCCCCATCCAAGTAAAAGTCAGTTTTGCAGGGGGGTCCCCTTTATAATTTAGGTAATAATTTTCTTAAAATTCATTTCACGTATGGTTGCACAATAAGAGCGCATGATACGCCCGTCCCCACTTTAAAGCAAACTGATAAAATGATTCTTGAAATTAAAAACTCCATCTTAACAAACATATTTCATCTGATGTTAAACAGTCAAAATGTATATTGGTTTAATGGTAGTGATGTCTGAAAATAAAAGAATATCAATGTGTTGACAGAAATTGCAATTTCATGCTTTTTTGAAATAATCAAAGCCCTATAACTCTGTAACGAAAAATCCTTGCACAAAATAAAACAATACGAAGCTTTCTTCCGTCATATCAAACAATCTCGCAAAGTTTTAAGAAAAATGAATAAAGCGTTCTCTAGCTAGAATACGACATGTGAATCAGAAATGGTATTTCAGGTTTTTTTTTTAAATAATCATAGTCCTATAACTGTGCAAAGAAAAATCCATCGACAAAATAAAATGATAGGGAGCTTCCTCTCATCATACCCAACAATCCTGCAAAGTTTCAAGTAAAATTATTAAAGCTTTCTCTAGTTAGAGTACGACATGTGGACGAAAGTTGCAATTTCAAGCTATTTTGAAAAAAATCAAAGTCCCATAACTCTGGAAAAAAAAAATCAACGACAGAATAAAACGATAGGGAGCTTTCTTCTGTCATATCCAACAATTCTGCAAAATTTCAAGAAAAATGGTCAAAGCATTCTCTAGTTAGAGTACGACATGTGGACGAAAATTGCAATTTCAAGCTTTTCTAAAATAATCAAAGTCCCATAACTCTGGAACCAAACATCCAACAACGAAATAAAACGATAGGGAGCTTTCTTCCGTCATACCCAACAATTCTGCAAAGTTTCAAGAAAAATGGTCAAAGCGTTCTCTAGTTAGAGTACGACGTGTGGACGGACGGACAGACGGACAGACAGACGGACGGACACTGGTATACCATAATACGTCCCATCAAAGACGGGCGTATAATAATAATAATGAATAAAATCAGTAAGATCAGAGACTTTGTGACGCATCATATAAACCATTTCCCCACAAAATAACACTGTAGTTTACGGCAAAATTTGGGCAACAGAAATTGCCACAACCCTAATAGGGTTATGTTTGCAATTTGAAATAAATACATTTAAAAAAACAAATCAAAGTCAAAATGTAAAATGAAAACGATCAATAGGCAATACATGTATAAGCGACATATGCATCAGTGGTACGACTGAAGCTTGCCTATAACAGAAAGGCAGTAGCTGTGTATACATGGAGAGATGGACATTCTTCAACTCTACAACCAAATAAACAAGTTGCCCGGAAATAGTATTTTCGTACTAAATGGAGCTAAATCCATGGCATTNGCAATGGGGGGGGGGGGGGGGGGGGCTACTTCCATACCTTATAGATAGGGGTGCCAGTCGAGTTGCGTGACCTTATCACATATTTGAGATTTCAAAATCCATACCCTTTCATATCTTTTTCAATGTGAAAAGGTAACAATTTCTTATATTAACAATATTCGTGTGATAAGCTATACCTTATCACTTTCTCTACCTTTTCATGAAAGTGCTACCTATTCCAGCGGCATGTCCTACCAACTTGTATGTAGGAATTACCCCCCTCCCCCGAGCTTTTGCCATATCAGCACGGTTCTCATATATCAGCAAAACGGAGAAGGACATCTCCAAAAAAATGGTGGACGTTTCCGAAAATATTTTTTTCCCTTTTCCGAAAATTTTTGTTCTCTTTTCCGAAAATAGAAAATAGGACTTTTCCGAAAAATTATAACGTGCACCTTTTCCATAAGCCAGATAAAAAACGTGGTGCCTGTAGTTTTCCACGGTCTATTGAAATTGGGTTTTTGAGCAAAAAAATGTATGCTTTATGACCATAAGAGAAATACGGTAGCATCAGAAAAAGCTATCCGAACTACAGGCGGAAAAGTATGCTAGATAACAACTTGATCTTCATGCAAGTTTCATTGTCCTCTGCATCTGCAATTACAAGAATGACAAAACTGTTGTCCAACGCTTTACAGCAAGCAAAGGATGACCTGGTCAGTTACTTAAAATAGAAAAGAGAACAGGAAACATTTACAATGACTGTAAAATTTCAAGCACATGTCACAATTCACAAGTAAACTCAACATTAAACACACACATACACACACAAAGCCAGTGGATTTGGTACCGACACTAACAAAAGCCAGCGGAATGAACAAACACAACCCAGTATAGGTCGATTTCTAACTACATAACCACAATATTTTACAGGAAATGAATGAAACAAAGCCTTAGTTTGAAAGTTTACCTGTAAAATAACTTTTCGGAAAAGGGATGTCAAGTTTTTCGGAAACGTCCATTCAAGAATTTCAATTTTTTTTTCGGAAATGTCCTGCGCCCCAGCAAAAGGCGTAAGTAATTCTGAATGTTAAAAATGTCAAGTTGCTTTTTAGATACTAGAATTGTCCGTCTGGTTCAGACGTTATTTTTTTCATTTTTTTTCATGCAATATTCATAAAATGTCAGATATGTCACATTTTCGTGCAGGTTGTAGTATAGGCAGTCGGAATTGTAGGACAACCTATGTCAGAAAAACATACCCAGGATTACCACTACCAACCTGGATGCAGAAACACAGGGTCATCTTCGGTGGAAAGTAAAGAAAAGTCAAGTTACAATTAAAATTGTGAACAATGAAAAAGGTTTTTGTCTTTGTATTTGCCTTCTCATGGGTTTCTGTGTACTTGATTGCTAGGGGGTTTATTTGGACACCGGTATTTTTTCATTGATTATTTGATCATCAGATCTTCTGGATTTGTGAAAATTTACTAACTTACTCTGTTCGGTAAATAATCAGTTTTGATTACTTGCGGAATAAAATAATGTTTACCTGATTCCCCTCCCATGGGAAAAATATTATATGTATAGTAGTAGTAAATAGAGCATTTAAAACTACTTTATATCTTCGGTAGTGTTATTGTATATGTAGATTCAAATGTCAGTTTTCCCCTGAGTTCCCATGCCACGGTATATGTCGATTAATATATAAGTCATCCAGAAAATCGCAACTTGAGTAACAATCATGGTAAGTTTAAATAATATTTTTTGACTATCACAGTATAAGTCAATTAAAATGTTAGTTGTCCTTGGGATTAAAGGTCACGGGTAAAGATTGAGTGGAAGTTAACCTCGAGACAAAAAGGTCACGATCAAGGTATAGGTCTATTGTCTCCTTGAGGTCCAGGCACATGGTTTATATAGGACTCCTCGAGACCAAAGATCATGACAATGGAATAGGTCTCTATGAGATTCAATGTCAGGGCCAACGTATAGCTTGATGAAAACTTGTTTTAATTTATAAGCATATCTCAAAACGTCAAATTCAAAAGTCTGAAGTCTCCTATGGGGATCACTCAAGGAAAAAATAAATGTACAGGATTTCAGATAATGGTGATCTTTTGTTGGAAAATTAGAAAAAGTCGAAAAAATATAGGTTGATGATCGTTTTTTTTTTTTAGTTAAAGGTGTTTAAAACTTTGATTGGAAACTTAGTCCTACAATATAAGACTCCGTGAGGCGCGATATTTACTTGCCATGTTTTAATTTCATATTTCCTTTCTATTATTTTTTGTCTTTTTCTTTTTATCGTTATTTATTGACATTTTTATTTCTGATGGCAAGTAAATATCGCGCCTCACGGAGTCTTATAATGTAGGACTAACTGGAAACTGAACTCCTCTGCATGTTCCATAGATTAAAAGATGAGCGATGTTTTACTTTGAATGAATGTGAATGAAAATAAATTAATTGAATGAAATGTTCTTAGAGTGCTCAAAAAATGTTTGAAATAAACATTATGATCAAGCGTTGTGGGGGGTACATGGGCAAAAAAATATAGTCCTTTTAAATGGGAACCATGCATTTACACTAGAGGAATCCGAAAATCTGATCATGAGTAGCGGAAGCGCCAAGCTCTTTTTATGTAGATATATGCTCGACAAAAGTTTGTTTCAAAGGTATTATTCTTACCTGGTTTGCAGAGTCTTTCGTAGAAGACCGATAAAAATATCAAGTATTTAAGTTCCAAACAAAATATATCTAAATTGTGAATTAAGAACATTTTGACTTCAACTTTTCCGTAATTATACGTTGCAGTTACATAAAGAATGTTATGTCTCTCTGTAGTGCTATAATGATTATTAATGGAACTTGGAACTTTGCAAACGAGGGCACTGATTACAGGCATGTTCATTTGTTGTTATCACGGATATGTGGAACGATGATGTCTATAATCATAGACCGCAACTGTTTGATTTCCGGAGAGTTATGAATTAAAAAAAATAATTCTCTCTTGATTCTGAATTTCGGAAAAACGCTTCAAGAGAATAAGAAAGATTGATAAAACTAAATTCGAATGCACTTATGTTTGTAGCGCTTACTTTGATAGGATATCTTCTAAATTTTTAGGGAGTAAAATATATGATTTACCGTCGGAATCAATTGCAACGTTATGGCGCAAACGCAAATCAAGCTTCCTATTTAAAACGTTCATTTTTTGTGGGGGGATATGCATTTAGATTTGAAATCACCACACTGTATTTCAGGATCTTGAGGGGTAAGTCTTAAGATTCTTCTGTTGCAAATATCTGTTTTCGTCTCCGCTACCGCGTCAGCGAAAATCTCAATTTGCGACAGTAAAATCTACATTTTTTCTACTCCTAACACACAAACATGGTTATCGGTTGGTCGAAACGCGTTAAAGATTAATGAAAAATAAAAGGCTACGCGAAACGCAGCATGATACTACTAGTCCAATAGGTCCAATGTTTTCAAAGTCTTAGAGCCTGTATTGCTCACCTAGACCATGGCTAATCCAAATAACCTCAGTAATAAAGGGTCTCATTTTCAAGAATGTTAATGACCTTCATATTATCTAATTGTTCAAAAATTGGACTATGTTGGTGGCAACCAATTTGGATGGTGTAAGTACCTAGTAGTTTCAGAGGAAAAAATCTTTGAATATGTTTTCCAACCAATGTCAAATGTTAAGCTAAGTTCCCTGCTGGTGGTCATCTTGAATGAGGTGCAGACCTGCCGAATATATTTTTCAAAGGCGAGCTTCGAGATATATTGTGATCAAGTTTGCATCCAACTTACTGAGAATAAGACCTTTTAATGCTTTCCCATGGTCCAATGTTTTCTTCACCCCTGGCAGCCATTTCGGGTGTAATGCAGACTTGCTGTACACGTTTCTCAAAGGGCCAATTAAGGACTATTGTGACCAAATTTGATTCCATTCGGTAAGAAGTTTCAGAGAAGATCTTTGGATTTTGTTTCCCTAGGCTCCAATGTTAAAGTAAACTTCCCCGATGGTCGAAGACGTGCTGACTTATTGGACACATTTTGAAGGGGACAATCCAAAGACTCTTGCGACCAAGTTTGGGTCCAATTGGCGAAGATCTTCGAAAGCTTTCCCATAGGGTTCAATGTTAAAACTTTGTTTTCCGCTGACGGTCATATTGAATATGACTTGTTGTACATATTTTTTGAAAGGGGTCAACTTAGAACTTTTGTGACCAAGTTACTAGTAAGTTCAAATAGGATGAGTAGTTTTAGAGGAAAAAAGCTTTTACTATATTTTCCAATATAGTCCAATGTTGAAACTGAAGACCTTTTTTGATGAGTTGGAGACTTGTCCAACATATTTTAAGGGAAGCAACCAATGACTCTTGTGACCAAGCTTGGGTCCGATTGACTTCTGAGGAGAAGATCTTTGAATGCTTTCCCAATAGAGTCCAATGTTATACTTAGTTCCCCGCTTGCGACCATCTTAGATGGGGTGCGGACTTGAAGGACTATCGTGACCAAGCTTATTAATAATAACCCTTTTCATAAAGTGTTGTTATCTTTTCCTGGATTAGAACTTTCCCATCAAATGGAGATACAAACACTCTTCGCTTCCGGTTATCACTCGTTTGGTTTGCTTACAATACACAACTTAAACCCTTAATACATTTTAATTCTAACAAACGTAGTACAGTGTCACAGTAAACAATGACCTAGTGATCTAAATATGAACAGTGTGATGAACAGTGTTCAGGATAAACAACACTTGCCGTGTTGGATTGATAACCGGAACTGTTTCATTGTATTAAATGCCGAAACCGAAAAGCGGATCAAATGATTTTTGAAAAGGCCTATTGTCCCAGTGGTTTCAAAGGAGATTTCCAAATGAAAATTTTATTACGGACGTACGTCAAGTGATACCAAAAGCTCACCCTATCTATAGCTATGTAATCTAAAAAGATCTTTGTCCCTTTTGGTCCCTAATAGCACGGAAATGTCGGAAATGGTAATAGCTGCACTTAATTCGAAAGCTTACCTCAAGATTAATCCAAAAAGAGACAATATGGCCCATTAAAGCTACACAATAGAAAATTAAAGTGGATATTAAGTATTCAAGGAAGTGCAGCGTACCAATATCCAAGTCACACATACACAGCCTAGCGTCTTCACATGAGCTTCTTTTGGAGATAGACTGTTGCGATATTCTCAGGAAACAAGGGTGTTTCGGCCGGACGAACGGATGGAAAGACACCCTAATCACACTATACCCCACAAAACACCTTTGCTTCCTGTGAATGACTTTAGATTGCCTTTGTGTATTTAATAAAAATGAAATTTTCACAGATGACAACAGTGGTTGGGGTGTCCTTCCGTCCCAAAATTTTAATTTCCGAGCATTAACTTAGAAACAGATGACAGAAGATACCTCAATGTTTTGGGGCTCAGTAGGGCAAAGGTAAAAGTCACAAATACTTACAGAAAACAAAATTCCGGTTCATTTTTTTTCCTGGACATGACTTCAGAATGCCGTGATGGCCATGGATTTTATGATGATATTTACACAGTATCATAAAATTTACACAGATGGCGGCATTAGAGGCAAAAAGACACCTCATGGGGACTTCAAGATGAAGAACAACAACAAAAGCGTTGTTCTATTGCTTAGTATTACCATGTAAATACCATGTAAATGTTGAGACTTTGTCTCATTTCTATTTACTCTTTATCCCTTCACTGTTAACATATTGCTATTGATCGTAAAGCAAAAGTAACGGTCACAATTACATAGTTATAGAAATTAGAAATTCAGTCTGAAATTGTTTTAATTCTAGGACATAGCTTCAGAACGGCTTGATGTATTTGAATGAAACGTTCAGATATAATCATCTGATGTAAGATAGAGACCTATTAAATTGAGGTTCAATAGGTCAGTGTCACAAATACTATCTGAGATTAAAAATTACGTCCAAACTAGTTTGGTTTTCGGAGCGTAATTTAAGGGAGTACGAGTGTCAGCTGATATGTTTTAATTAGAATTAAAATTTTGGCCTTTTGTTTCGAAGAGCTTTGATAATAGAACAAAATGAGCAAAAAAAAAAAATGAAAATCCATGTAAAGAATTTTTGAGATATACGACGTCAGAATATTGGCGGGAAACGGTTCTCTGTAGAGTTTCCTTCAAACTCAATAAGCTGTTTATATGCCTTACAATACTGTAAACAGGAAAATTTTCGCGGCAGTTTTATTTTCGTTATTTTCGCGTTTTGGAATGGAGCGCGAAAATAAAACGGCGCAAATGTACTTGCCTATAATGGAAAGCAATGGTCAACAATTTTGCGGTGCGAATTCAAACTGCGTGAACTAAAATCCTGTCAAATTACCGCGAAATAAAGACGGCGCGAAAATTTCCCGATTTACAGTCGATGAAAATATAATTGGAAGTTGATAAAATTTTATACATTGTCTATTCTATGAATTTTAAAGTGACCTATGACAAAATATGACACATGTGCAAATTTTTTTTACCCTGTTTAAATGGATAAAAACGGCCGAGATTTAAGGAATCGATCCGTTAGCCCAGCCATGTTGATTTACTGGCTATCTACTACAACGCAGGTAGGCTATCCTGCCACACAGCATTGGATGTAAGGAATACACCTCTCTGATTTCGGCTCAGATTAGTAAAATGAAATGAAATGGTGCAGGAATATATGTGTATGGTGATATGGTGATATGGAATGATATGGTAGAATATGTACTACTGACGTTCAACCCAATGATGAACGGTTATCCTACAAAGGATGTACAGAAGAAGAAAAGGTAAAAAAAGGTAAAAAGGTCAAGAGGCGTCAAAAGATTTACGTCACATATACTTTCAGAAAATAAACCTCCGCGGTTAAATAATTTGTTTCTGAAGCAAAACTGTGTAAAAACGCCAAACCGTTGGATTTGACTTTACCGGTAGATGGAGGCATAAAAAATTAGAAACCTATTGATCAGGACAAAGATCAACTTCGCAAATACTTACAAAAATGAAAAACAGGGCCCAAAAATTAGTTTTCGGGTCATACCGTCAGAATGCCTTTATGGGGGGTCTCATTGGGGGGTTCTGATCCCGGATCCCGCTTAACATTTTGTTAAATTCCCGTATCCCGCTTACCATTTTTGTGTATTTCTAGATCACGCTTATTCACTATTTAGAAAATGTTAAACTTAATACCTAGCTGTCGATCATTTTGGACAAAGCTCAGACACGATGAACATAATTGCAAAGCCGATTCTGAAGCCATAAAAAACACAGTTTCAGTGCCTGAATTCAGTTTTACAATTTTAGACTTCTTTTTATTCTGAGTGAATCAAGTGTTTACATTGCGTACTGATATTAAACCAAAGCCTTCAAGGTCCTTGAAATTTTAAAGCCACTCAAGGACACCATGATCTATCCTAACAAGGAACGACACTTCATCTAGATATGCTTTATAGCAGACGCTATTGCAAGTAATTCACGACGAGTTATGTCACAACTGCATTCTTGTGTATTCCGGCAAGCTTGTACTAAAATTAGCTGTCATGGTCTCTTTGTCATCTTGTATTTGAGATAATTCAGCTCCTATTGCAAAGGAGCTGGCTTCGATGTCTGATATTTACGTTTTACTGGTATTAGTTCAATGCGTATCCGAAAATTTGAGCCTACACAAGACACTTTTTAGGAGGATTTACGGTACGTAAATTCTTCTTATGCTGTCACTTTCTTCAGAAAAATCCCGGGTATGAATATGCACTTCGAGATCAAAAATCAATTTTTTGCGGCCACATTCATTGCCAATTTCGTCTTTCACATTATTGTAAACTGCATAAAAAAAATACAACATGTAAATGTAAGGTTTAAGCATAATTAAAATAGAATTGTCGAGGGAATATTTTAGCAGTTGATAGAGTGTCATGTGACAAGTTAATTATAAATAACTTCACATGTTACCGTAGTTGTAAAAATAATAATCAATTACCTGTGACCCTGAATATTTGTAATGTTTCTGAATTCAAAGGATGAAAAAAAAACTCAAATAATTCAGTACCTGATTAAATAATAATAATGATAAATCGAAGATTTAGAATTCTTTCTTGTTTAGTAAGCGTAGTTTGAACGAAGTGCTAATTTGATTAAGAATTGTTCCAAAACGATAACTTGTATAGCTCTTGTATCGAAGCTGAAAAAATATTTAATTGGCAATATATATTTTTGTTTTAAGTACCCTCTTAGAGACAAAAGATGGACAATTATTCATGTTTTCATTGGCGGATTAAGAGATCAGTTCGGGGTTTATTATTTTAAAATTTCGTGCAGAATTTGACAGGAACTTCATTGAACACCCCTTTTCGAAGGTTGGACCCGCCCTTGTATTTCGCTGTCTTTTGACATATTTTTGTTCAAATCAAGGAGTTAAATAGACAATATATAACGTCTTGTTCAAATGTAAAGTATTGGTGATACTGACAAGTGATCATGTAGGGATGTATATTGATATACGGCCTTGAAGTGATCAATGGAAACGTAAAAAAAATGTCGGCTCGAATTGAGTATAGGTGTAGAATTTATACTTATCAATAAGTAATATGCAGAATTTAAATTCACAGTAACTTCGGTATTTAGTCATTAGTAAACACT
>MJUU01000053.1:65699-78035 GCA_002080025.1 Modiolus philippinarum | reverse complement strand
AAGTGCGCATCTCATCCATGATGGCTGCCAGCGGGAAACATAGTTTAACATTGGACCCTATGGAAAATCATTCAAAGATTTCCTCCTCTGAAAGTGATTGGCCAATTGGAACCATACTTGGTCACAATGGTCCTTGGATGGTTCCCTTTGAAAAATGATTAAAAAGATTTTTAAACATCTTCTCCTCTGAGGCCGCAAAGCCAATTTATACCTAAACTTAGAGACAATGATCCTTACATGGTCCCTTCTAGAAAGGTGACCGTAGGTCTGCACCCAATCCAAATAGCTGCCAGTGGGGAATATAGTTTAATTTTGGATCATATAACATCAATGTCTATTAACAAACTTGAAAATGAAACCATTAAACATTTGGATTATTTTGACTATCTATGTCAGCCATGGCCCAGGTGAGCGATACAGGCTCTTGAGAGCCTCTTGTTTACTTGTATCAGCTTTATAAATGATTTGATATTAAGTCTAAAGCTAAGAAATGATATAGTTTGGTAAATTTCAAGAAATCACTGTATCCAGTAAATTCCTGTATCAACACATTTGTGTGTCAAACAGAATTTGTATCTACATTCACCTCAATTTTACTTTTGTCCCGAGTTTCAGGAACGAAAATGTGGGCCCTTTCGACAACGCAGTTTCGACATGCACTAGTTTAGCATTCAGATAATTATGGCTAGACGAAACCTTAAGTGAATTGTAATGATGTACACAAAACCTGCACTTTATCAGTAAACATAACAAAGACAAAGCGGAAAAATTGGATTATTTGCTTTCATGTTGTATCAAGTGCCTTCACAGTTATCCTCACTGGCAATAATGCCCTTGAAGGCCTAATGGAGAATTTAAGATGAAGAACAACAATTGTTCCATTGCTTGGTTATATGCCATGTACATTGAATTTGTAGAGAATCTGTCAAATGCGCATTTACGCTATATCCTTTCATTATTTATCAGATAAGAGAAGACACACTGAAATATCATCAGTTAAAATTTATTATCAAAGATTAGAAAGTGAGCTCAAGTGTAGGATTGCATTCTCTTAAATTTGGAAGGATTTTTATGAAAGTTTACAAAAAGGAAGGACAATATATTGACTACCATAACTGACCAGAGATGGTCTATTATCAATCAGACTGTATTTTGTATTATGATGCCCTTTATGGGTTCTTGATCAGTATAATAAATTAGTTATCTATCTTATTGAGATGTGTGTGAAGGAATATGATTTTTGTCCAAAAAAGGAGGGGAGATAATTGGACATTGAGTTTTTGTTGATTCCATGAGCACAGATTACCTCATAAGTGCAACTCCTCTAAAACCTGATGAAGGATTTACATGAAACTTTATACATAGGAAGTACACTATATTGAAATGTGCATGATGGTATTAAATTATTCATGTATCCAGGAAGGGGAGATGGTTCGATTTTGACTTTTCATTAATTCTTTATGCCATGATTACTTATAAGCACAAATCCTATAAAAACCACTGGAGGGATTTTGTTTTTAAACTTTCTACAAAGGCAGGACACTATATGGAGATGTGCATGAAGGAATTCAATTTCTGTCCAACACTGTGAACAGGAGATAATTTGACTTTGACTTTTATATTGATTCCTTCTGTAGTGGTGTTATAGGTAATTAAATGTTGTAAATATTCTATAATGCATTTTATTCATTGTTTTTATTTTGTACGGCCTTAATATTAAGTAATTTGTTTGGCCTAGTTATGTAACTTGTTTACAATAAACAATGGTCAAGGTTATTACACCTTAGAACATATAGAAATTTCTAGAATTTAAATTTAATATTTAACACATAGAATTTTCTAGAGGTTTTCCTTACATAATCAGTGATTGTCAGTTGATTAGAATGTTCCAGTCGTATCTTGTGGATAGAATTTTCTAGAAATAATAAATGTATTTATATAAGGTAGCAGAGAAGGGTTCATTCAGTCAGTTTAATAAGTTTATACAGGATTAATTAGTTTATATAGGATTATCACGCACATCTTTTGTATTGGAAATCGACATCAATTATTGTGAACCTATTATCAACTGTTTAGTGAGGATTATAAGGATTATTCTATTGGACATTTATTGGTGGAATTAAGTGAACTATTCATTTGGATAATTCGTTGGCCTTCATTATTGTCAGATAAGTCATATATTGTATACTTAATTTGTAAAATCATTATTTTTGTCTTATTAAAAGTTAATTTTGAGCCAATTTTGTTTTATCTTTGCTGACTTCAATTTACAATTATTTANCATTTATAAATAAAATAAAAAGAAGTGGCCCAAGGATAGATCCTTGAGGAACACCAGCGCCTATATTTAGCCAATCTGAACAACAATTATTAATAACAACGCGTTGTTTCCTGTGACTTAAGTAGTCAGGAAACCAATCAAGTAAGCCATTTGTAATACCAATTGATTTAAGCTTATATAATAATCCGCGATGCCAAACTTTGTCAAAAGCTTTACTGATGTCACAGAATATGACTCTTATTTCTTTACCTTGGTCTAGTGCTTTCCCGAACTCGTTATTTACACAGAGTAATTGATTGACCGCGGAGTCGCCCTGTGTAAACCCGGATTGATTAACTGTAATAACATTATGTTGTTTCATATAATTATGGAGATGTTTGAAGACGCATCGCTCCATTACTTTACCAAGTACACTCATAAGGGATATCGGTCGATAGTTCTTAAAATCATTTTGTGAACCAGATTTAAAGACAGGTGTAACATTTGCTTGTTTCCAAGAAAATGGAAACTTGCGATCAGTTAAAGACATATTGAATAATTTACAAAGTGGATATTTCAATATTACCGAAGCTTCTTTGAGTACTCTCGGATTTATACCATCAGGACCAACAGCTTTTCCGACATGTAACAGGTTTAAAACATCTTCTACCTCACTCTCTTGAATATGAAGATCTTGTAATTCATGATTAGGTAACCGTAGATCATTAGGTAATTCTTTATTTCTATCATTAACCTGACATTGCTCATTAAAATATTCATTAAAAATTTTTGTCTTTTCTCGATCATCATCAATCATATGGTCATCCATCTCTAATGGGGGTATTTTACTCTTGTTTTCATTTCCCAGTAAAGATTTAACCAGTTTCCACCAGTTTTTGGTGCTTATATCATTATTAATTATTTTAGAGGAGATATTTGAATAATGGTCGTTTTTTGCATTTTTTACAGCTAGGTTACACTCATTTCTAATTTTACGGAACCGTTCCCAATGATTAGGGTTATTATATTTTTTTGCTTTTCGCCTAGACCTGTTTTTGTTACGGATTAGTTTTTTTATTCTAGTTGTTATCCAAGGGGGTCATCCTTGTTTACACGAATGATTCTACTCGGCAAAATATCATTACAAACGGTTGTAATCTTATTTGTTATATTTCTAGTGGAGGAGTCTATATCATGATCTTCAAAGAGTGCGTCCCAGTCAACGTCAGACAATTCTTGGCGTAGCAAATCGTAATCACATTGATCATATAAAAATATTTTACGTTGAAAAGATTTATTGTTAGTTTTGGGAAATTTTAAGATACCGATTACTGGCAAGTGGTATCGAATTTGGTCAATTAGGGGCGGACCTACCTCCGTAAAGTGGAGACTACTTGGGTTATTAGTAATAATAAGATCAATAAGAGAAGATGAATGTTCAGTAAAGTGAGTTTGTTCATCAATAAGTTGATGAAGACTGAACTTTTATTTTATCATTCGGATGTTCTCTAGATTGATCGCAGTTGAAATCTCCTGTTAATATAATATCCTTTCCACAGTTTACTGCATTTTCAAGGTTCTTATTTATATACGCGATTTTTAGATTTATAATTACAAATATTATTAATAAAATTGGTATTGATTTCAATCTATATTTTAGAAATAAGTTGACAAAGGCGAGATCGCAAAGAGTAAGCATTTTTTTGGATTTTGGTATTCTTGACTTTGGGTAAAAGCGTCCAATTCTCTCTCTAAACACAACTGATTCACCCGGCATCAAAGCCGTTTAGTTTAATATTAAATTTAGGGGTGTCATTAAAGAGAGAGAAAGGGAAACAACACAAAATATATTTTATAACCTCTTCAGCAATGGAAATCAAAGAGTATGGGGTACAGCTAACGTGAGGGGTTGTGAGATGGTTAAGTGGTAAATGAATAAAATGAGTGCAAAGAAATACAAAACAAAAGACATAAACTGGCATTTGAGGGGAAGTGTGTGCGACTTTTGAGCATATAAATTGAGCAGTATTGATTCGTTACTTAGTTTTTGGTGCGAGTGAACTGGAATAGGAAAATTTATATCGAATCATATATACAATATACACAAATAAATGCATATTATCATCTATACAAACCACATACTAGAATATCAATTATGGAGGCCACGAGACCATTACCGATATCATTCATCATCACCGGATTAATTTCAAAATCTATACCGTCGATAATAATAATGAGTAATAATCATTTTAATCTTCAATACTCATTTTCGTTATTTTCGCGTTTGGAATGGAATCGCGAAAATAAAACAGCGCAAATGTACCTGTCTATTATTGAAAGCAATGGTCAACAATTTTGCGGTGCGAATTCAAACTGCCCGAATTAAAATCCTGTCAAATTACCGCGAAATAAAGACGACGCGAAAATTCCCCGGTTAACCGTCTATGAAAATATAATTGAATTTTAAAGTGACCTATGACCAAGAAAATATAACACATGTGCAAAAAATTTTTACCCTGTTTAAATGGATAAAACCCGAGTTTTAAGGAATCGATCCGTTAGCCCAGCCAAGTTGATTTACTGGCTATTTAAATCTACTATCTACTACAACGCAGGTAGGCTGTCCTGTCACACAGCATTGGAGGTAAGGAAAAAACCTTTCTGATTCGGCTCAGATTAGGTCAAGGGGCGTCAAAGTTTTACGTCACATAGACTTTCAGAAAATAAACTTCTATTCAATACTTTTGTTTCTGAAGCAAAACTGTAAAAACGCCAAACTTGGATTTGATAATGAAATTTACGTAGTTGGAGGCATCAAAATATTAGAAACCATTGGATTTTTGGATTCGTTAGGACAAAGGTCAACTTCACAAAAACTTACAGAAATGAAAAACTGGGTCCAAAATTGGTTTTCTGGTCATGCCGTCCGTCAGAATGCCTTTATGGATTTGCATGGAATTTACACAGTTGACAGCACTACAGATATGGAAGACGCCCTCTGTTTAGGGTTCAGTAGATTAAAAATCAAGATTAAAAATAATTATGGAAATCAGAAGTTCTGTCTAAAAATTGGTTTCGGGAGCTTAACCTTAGAAGTATAAATGGATTTGAATGAAACTCACTTAGTTCCTGGGCTCTCCATAAAACAAGAAACATTCAAGATCATTCAAGTCAAGTCAAGTAATATTTATTTAAAAGTCGGTACATATATAAACAATAAACATAAGCTTCATGGAGCTTTTGAAACCGATATACATACCAAAAGACACATAAAGCATGCAGATTCACAAATCAACATAGTTAATTTTGCACATACATAAGCATAAGGAAAACAAGCTGGCAAATTAAAACGATACAAGCACATTTACACAACACTCATACAAAGCTCAAAATAAACATGCAGATTTCACTTTGCATAATCATTGCACAATTGAGCATAAGAATACAAAAAAAAAGGTCATAGCAACAAAATACATAAAATACAGCACGTAATAAGCAAGCATAAGCATAAAACAAACTAGCACTAGCAATACAGACGTAAAAAGAAGCTTAAGAAACATAAGCAAAAAGACTTGAAGAAGAAAAACAAAGGAAAAGATATTAGCTAAACTCTTACAGAAACTACATTTGCACACCTCCCCTTCCCATTTTCCAATGATTCCCTTAAAGTGGCCTAAAGTCATATCTCCCCGAAATTCCTCTGGTAAATTATTCCATAATTTTGAAGCAGCATATTGAAAAGAGTTGAGCCCATATCTAGTTGTTCTTACCCGGCTAGGTATGTCGACAGTCCTGGAATATCTGAAGGAATATGAACAATTTTTAATATTTAATAAATCATTAAGAAAAACTGGAGAGTGACAATTTATAATTTTATAGGACTGTATAGCTGAAAATCTTAAGCGTCTCAATTTCAAAGATGCCAAATTAGATCTTTCTAGTAATTCTTCATGGCTTCCGTTATAATCATTATATATAAACTTTAAAGCTCTTTCTTTTATTTTTTTTCATTAACATTAAATAAACATTAAATATAACAATAACGACAGGAAAAAGATTACCCCTAGAGACAAAAAGATTAAAACAGGTCCGCAACCGATGAAAGTTCCAAAAATAAGTCTCGAGCAGTTCTGGTCTTCAGTGCCAAAATGATTAACGTGATAAAAAAAGAAAGTGAAACGAAAGTGAAACCGGAAGTTATGCAACGCAAACACATTTCGTTGACTTGAGGGTATCAGGTAAGCATATTTATCCCCACCAACGAAAGCATTCTGCACTGGGGGATAAATACTGTTAGGGAAAATTTGATTGTACAAGTTTGGCAATAAAAAAGACGTTACATGGAATTGTCGGAGAGTAACAAGTAAAAAGTCTCAGAAACTTGAGACGATAGCCAACAAAAATCTTTGATCATTTTTTTTTTCAATTTTGTTTCTCTTTTCCAATAAACTATCATTCTCTCCGCTTCTTCCAAATACAATGGTGATGTGGAATGAACTACCAATGAAAGTTGCTCATGGTCATAGCCCAGATTTGGCATCCACCAATTCAATACGTCGTTTTCGAGATCCCTTCATTCCCGGAATGACGTAACATCTTTTATGACGTTCCCGGCGTTTTCAGGTTCACTCACATTTCCGGTTTATTGCATTTCCAACACACACAACGTCAATGCGCCTCAGAAAGCCTACCTAATTTGTTACACAAGGGAATTTTACTTTCCCCGTGAAGATTCTGAATGACGTGATTTTTATTTGCACTTTTTTAAAGATTTTTTTCCAGTTCAATCGAGCGGCAAATGCACGAAATTGAAGTTCACTTCCAAGCATAAAAATCTTGTGTTATCCTGCAGACAGTGCAGTCATGTTACTGCGGTTCTTAACTTCAAGCTTCATAATAAATTAGAATGAAAAAAATACGACTTTTTAGAACATTATATAAGTGGAACTTATCCAATAAGATATTGTTATTTACAACAAATACGAAGAGGAAGACGTCAAGCACCGCAACTTCACTATTATCACGTGACAAAGTGCTAAAATAAGTATGTCGTCCCGTAGTAGATCTTTATCTCGAAAACGACGTATTCAGTGGTGTAGGCTTTGTAGCAAGCAGATCATTACATCTAATCATGCTAATATTTTTCTTTTTTTTTAATCTTATGTTTGCCTCCTAGTAATTTTCTTCATTCTACAGATTGATGTTCAGTAGTACCAGCGTAAACAGTGTAAACAAACTCCTACTTTCATCAAGCTACTAGCAAAATAGAATAAAGGGCTACGCCGAGTCAGCATGATATGACCGCAGCATGTCGACCACTGAAATTTCAACAAAAGTAGTTTAAAGTGAAGAATTTGCGTTTTTGGCCCCTTTGACCCCTTGTAGCTTGGAAACGGTAAGACTTACACAAAATCCGTTGGCATATTACTGAAAGCTTAGATCAAGAGGAATCCAAAGAAAAAAATCCCATCGAAATCTGATGAAAAATAAAGATTTGACATATTTAGAAAAATTGCAATGTTGGCCCCTTTGACCCCTCGTAGCTTGGAAACGGTAAGAACTACGCCAAATCCCTGACATACTACTGAAAGCTTAGATCAAGAGGAATCCAAAGAAAAAAATCCCATTGAAATCCAATGAAAATTAAAAATCTACATAATCTGCAAATTCGCAATTTTGGCCCCGTTCGGCCCTCATAGCTGGGAAAGGAAACAAGTTATCAAAAATCTAATAGCTGAGCGCCACATTAATTTTTCACAAGGAATCCATTAAAAAAACTGCATCAAAATCAGACTTGAATAAAAAAATTATTTTTTTTGAGATTTGCCCCTGTTGGGCCCCATTTATCTTGTGAGCGGTACATGCTACGTGAAATCCGTTGGCATACTCCAGATTGGAAATTTCCTCAGGAGCACACTGAAAGAAACCCCAACAAAATCAGATTAATAATAAAGATTCTACAGACAAACGTGAAAACACCCAATTTAACCCTTTTTGGCCCCTTTTTTAAAAACGGGTGGGGTCACAATGACCAAAACAAAGCCAAGCCTTCCTTTTGTACCAAAGAACATTATATTAAAATTTCATAAGGATTGATCTACTGGAACTAAAGTTATTGACCAAAAACTAAAGAGTCTACAGACGACGACAACGACAATGACAACGACGACGACAGCATCATACCTTTATACGACCGCAAAATTTTTTGCGGTCGTATAATAATATGTAGAGATTGCACAGGTCATTGAGATAATATCTTTCCATCTGGCCTACATTCCTAGTTAAGACATAAAGTCAATTATTGATAAACAAAAGCATGCACAATTAAAATGCAGCAGCAAAACAGAGGCAATACAATACAAACACAAATACACTAACTCGAATAACTTAAAATACACAAAAAGCACCTTAAGCAAAGCACTATTAATAAGCAAAAGCATAAAAAGCAATACATTATTTGGAGCATAAAAACCTAAAGGGACTATTGCCTGTGCAGCAGTTTATATTTCGTGAAGCCTTTGATAAAAAAGATATTCGGAAGGGGTACTAGAAAAAAGGGGTTCTAGGACCTCCCCTTTACAATTGCACCTGTATGCATATATACTGTAATTTTTGAAAACAGAGTGACAAGTCGCAGAAACTACCTGAAGTTGTTGGTGTTTTCATTTTACAATTAATCTCTTTTTATTTGACAATAAAGATTTGACATAATTTACAGTAATTTACAGAAATGGAAGAGGAGGAACAACAAGATGAACTACAGGCTCTCCATTCTATTTTTGACACAGATATGACAGGTGAGTACTATTTTATAGATGTCATAGGTGATACCTTTATGCTGAAAACATGATAAGGCCACATCAAATTAATTAATAGATTCTCATCCCCACCTGCCCCATTTTTTCTAAGCTCATTATACCCCTGCAAACAAAGTTTGGGGGGGTATATAGGAATCACCCTGTCTGTCTGTCCGTCCGTCTGTCCATCTGTCCGTCTGTCCACACTTCTCGTAAGCGCAACTCCTCTTAAACCACTAAAAGGATTTTGATGAAACTTCACACAAAGTAAGAACACTATTAGGAGATGTGCATGAAGGAATATAATTATTGTCCGAAACCAGGAAGGGGAGGTAATCCGACTTTGACTTTTCATTGATTCCCTATTTATGGGTTACCTCGTAAGCGCAACTCCTCTTAAACCACTAAAAGGATTTTGATGAAACTTTACACAAAGGAAGGACACTATATGGAGATGTGCATGAAGAAATATAATTATTGTTCAAAACCAGGAAGGGGAGAAAATTGAACTTCCGCTTTTCGTTGATTCCCTATGTATTGGTTACCTCGTAAGCGCAACTCCTCTTAAACCACTTGAAAGAATTTAATGAAACTTTACACAAAGTAAGAACACCATATGGAGATGTGCATGAAGGCATATAATTATTGTCAGAAACCAGGAAGGGGAGATAATTCAACTTTGAGTTTTCATTGATTCCCTACGTATGGGTTACCTCTTACGCACAACTCCTCTTAATCCACTTGAAGGATTTTGATGAAACTTTAGACAAAGGAAGAACACTATATGTAGATGTATAAAATGTCAAATAGGCTGAAAAGGGTGAATTTTATATTTGTCTGATTTAGACAGAGTGTTTTCATTGGAACCCTTGTGAAAAGTTTTTTCTTGAAGATTATATCATTGTGTCCACACTTGTACTGTGTCTGCACCTGTATTGTGTCCACACCAACTTAATTTTGCACTTACCATATCGATTCAGGGTTCAATGAGCGGGGGGTATCTTTGGCTGCCATTCGGCGACAGCTCTTGTTTTTTTTTAATTTTCAATTATTCAGAAATTTTCTTTACATTCCTGTCAATTTTAGTGAAAAAAAAGTAAAAAAAAAAAATAATAAAACCCTCCCACCCACCTCAGATTTTTTGTTACAGGTGGATGAGAATCTACAAATTAACTTGATAGGGCCTAAAACAAGTGAAAACTGAAACTGTCAGTCTAAAAAAGAATAATTCAAAGACAATGGCAACATTGGAAACACAAGGTTACAAAGACATCACATAAGTACGACGCAGAAAAGAAGTAAAAAGGAGACACACATACAGGTGGGCAATATTGACCCAATTTAAAATCATGGATGAGATCAGAATAAATTGGGCAAAATTGAATAGAGTGGTTAGAGCAGAATGGGAGTGTAAGAAATAATTTATCAATTTACAATGAATGAAAAATTAGCATGACCAGTTGCAAGTCACATTTTGGTATATTTTCATGAAACGCCAATCAATAACGACCCTCCAGCATGGTAAGACATGAAAAGAAAAAGGATTTTCATGCTGCACGATAATAAACTTGTATAATCCTCATTGATTAGCATCAAACAATTTTTTTTACAATGTGGATTTGTGATGGTTATTGTTATACAAGTAACTTACTATAATTGACCTATCTACGCAACTAGCGTACCAGTATTTAGTGCCCCGCATTGAGATACGGGTGCCCTATAGTTTTCACTTTGTCCGTCTGCCCGTCTGTCTGTCCTTCAACAATATTTTCCATCAAAGATTTCTTGGCTTGTATATGTGGGAATGATTTGAAATTTGGTCTGAAGCTTTAAAATGATGAGTTGTGTTGTGTAAGCAATTTTAAAGTTTGTCGGGCGCCAACTTCCTGTTTGCAGATACTTTGAATCTTGGATTATTTGGCAGACTTGGCTTCTACTGGAGGAAATGATTTGAAATTTGCTCTGAAGCTTGGAAATGATGATATGTATGATGTAAGCAATTTACAAGTTTGTCGGACTTCCACTTCCTGTTTGCAGATACTTTGATTTTTTACTATTAACCAAATTTTCCATCAAAGATTTCTTGGCTTCTTGATGTGAAATTCGGTCTGAAGCTTGGAAATGATGAGTTGTAATGCGTAAGCAATTTTCAAATTGTCAAACATCCACTTCATTTTTGCTGATACTTTGATTTTTTTACTATAAACCAAATTTTTGTCACAGATTTCTTGGCTACTGGACGGAATGATTTTAAATTTGGTCTTAAGCTTGGAAATGATGAGTTGTATTGTGGAAGCAATTTTAAAGTTTGTCAGGTGCCCACTTCCTGTTTGCCTATACTTTGAATTTTTACTAAAAATTAAATTTCCGTCACAGATTTCTTGGCTTCTACTGGACAGAATGATTCAAATTTTGGTCTGAAGCTTGGAAAAGATGAGTTGTATTTTGTGATTGTCGAACGTCCACTTCCTGTTTGCCAATACTATGACTTTTTACTTTCAACCAAATCTTTGTCATAAGATTTTTTACTTGTATCAGCTTAAATGATTTGATATTAAGTCTAAAGCTATGAAATGATATATTTTGGTAAATTTCAAGAAATCACTGTATTCAGCAAATTACTGTATCAACACATTTGTGTGTCCAACAGAATTCGAATCCACATTTACCTCAATTTTACTTTTTTCCCAAGTTTCAGGATCGAAATTGCGGGGCCCTTCCGACAACGCAAGTTTCAACATGCTCTAGTTTAAGTTAGCATTCAGATAATTATGGCTAGAGGAAACCTTAAGTTAATTGTAATGATGTACACAAAACCTGCACTTCATCAGTAAACATAACTGAACAAAGACAAAGCGGAAAAATTGGATTCTTTGCTTTCATGTTGTATCAAGTGCCTTCACAGTTATCCTCACTGGTAATAATGCCCTTGAAGGCCTAATGGAGAATTTAAGATGAAGAACAACAATTGTTCCATTGCTTGGTTATATGCCATGTACATTGAATTTGTAGAGAATCTGTCTAATGTGCATTTACGCTATATCCTTTCATTATTTATCAGATAAGAGAAGACACACTGAAATATCATCAGTTAAAATTTATTATCAAAGATTAGAAAGTGATGGCAAGTGTAGGATTGCATTCTCTTAAATTTGGAAGGATTTTTATGAAAGTTTACAAAAAGGAAGGACAATATATTGACTACCATAACTGACCAGAGATGGTCTATTATCAATCAGACTGTATTTTGTATTATGATGCCCTTTATGGGTTCTTGAT
>MJUU01000053.1:50936-62684 GCA_002080025.1 Modiolus philippinarum | reverse complement strand
TCAAAACAGATGTTGAAAATTGTTTGTTGACCGCCATTTTCAAAATGGCCGCAAAAAAAGGCTGGAAAATTCAACATTTTCCGATTTCAATGAAATTTGGTTTCCAAATACATATTGATGTTCACAATAGTCCTAAGTTGGTCCCCTTTCAAAAAAGTGTCTGTCAAGTCCGCATCATATCCAAGATGGCCACCAGCGCGTGAAGCCTGGTTTTATCATTGGACCCTATGGGAAGGTATTCAAAGATATTCTTCTCTGAAGCCGCAGAGCCAATCGGAACCAAATTTGGCCAGAATAGTCGTTAGGTGGTTCCCTTTCAAAAATTAGTCCGGCAAGTCTGCACATCATCTAAGATGGCCACCAGCGGGGAACTTAGTTTAACATTGGACCCTATGGGGAAACATATTCCAAGATCTTCTCTTCTGAAAGTACTTGGCCAATTGGAATCACACTTGGTCACAATGGACCTTAGTTTGTCCCCTTCTTAAAATGTGTCTGGCTTGTCTGAACAGATTCAAGATTGGCATTCAACATTGGTATTATTATTTTTGACTGTATTTGTCAGCAATGGCCCAGGTGAGCGATACAGGCTCTTGAGAGCCTCTTGTTTTATTTCTAGTCTGATTTTGATGTAGTTGTTTTCAATGTATTTCTTATGAAAAAATAAATGGCTGGTAACTACATGTATTAGATTTTTGATAACTTGTTTCTTTTCTGAACTATGAGGGGCCAAACGGGGCCAAAATTGCAAATGTGTAGACTGTTAAATTTCTATTTTACATTGGATTTTGATGGGAATTTTTACTTTATATTCCTCTTGTCATAAGCTTTCAGTGGTATGCCAATGGATTTTTCGTATCTCTTGCAGTTTCTGAGCTATAAGGGTCACAAATGTCAAAATTGCAATGTTCACAAATATGTAAATGCTTTATTTCTTGTCAGATTTTGATGGGATTTTTTTCTTTGGATTCCTCTTGTAAGCTTCCAGTTGGTAGTCAACAGATTTTGCATAGCTCTTATAACAGATTTTGGGTATCTTACCGTTTCATAGCTATAAGGGGTTAAAGAGGTCAACAAATATGTAAAAATCTCTATTTCTCATCGGATTTGGATGGGATTTTTTTCTTTAGATTCTTCTTGTTGTAAGCTTTCAGGAGTATGTCAACAAATGTTTTGTAGCCCTAAAGGTTTCCGAGCTTTAAGGTGTCGAAGGGGCCAAAATTGCAATTTTCCGAAATATGCAAGTCTTTACTTCTCATCGGATTTAGTTGGTTTTTTTCTTTGGATTCCTGTTGATGTAAGCTGTCAGTAGTATGTCAACAGATTTAGCGTATCTCTTACAGAATCTGAGCTTTCAGGTATCAAAAGGGCTAATTTCTGTGTTTCCTAGATTGTGTCCAGCTAATTACTGTGTCAGTCTCCTTATTGTATCCATCTAGTTACTGTGTCTAGCTCTTTGCTGTGTCCACATTCACTTTATATTACACTTGTTCAAATTACAGTGGTAGACATGCTGCGGGCATATCATTTTGTGCTCTGCATAGCCCTTTATATTATCTTAAATCGTGTTTCTTTATGGTGATGTTTCTGCCTCTCCTGCTTATGTTGACTTGTTTTATGACTATTTTTACAAATCCTGTTATTATATATACAATATATGTACATTGTCAGAAAATATAAAATTTATTTGAGGAGTTTTAGAAACAGGTAGAAATGCAAGGTTTACTGAGCATTTCCCGCCTGTTTCGCAGCGAGTACAAATAAATTTTATATTTCAGACAATGTACATATATTGTTTTTATCCTGCAACCATTTAAACCCTATTTAAAAACGCATTTTCTTTGTGAAGCGGGACCAGGAAGACAGTAAACAACTTCGCCATTTTGGTATAATCTCTGACGTCATAAGAGAATTTACACTGTGACGTCAAAGTATTCGAGGTTTCAAACAAGTCGCCCTGTCTTTCCTCCGTTCAAAATTGCGGACCAGTTACCAGTCTACCCTACGAATACGAAAAAAAATATTCTTAGGGTCGTATTCGTCTAGTAAATACCACAATTGCAGGATAAACCATATATCTTTGTCATAAGAAAAAGCACTGCTATTGGGGTGTGATTATTATGAATTTAAATGAAGTTCATGTCGAACAGAGCAATAGATTTCACTAATCGTGGAACTTGTTTAACATGTTTAATTATTCAGGTTTTCTTCAGCATTTGCATGCACACCCTTATTAATGATATCCATCACAATAGATCAGTTATACTATAAATAATTTGAAGCAGGAATTTTATTGAATAGCGGAATTTAAAAATCCAAAATGACCATAGGTATGCCATGAATACTTAACAATAAAGGACATGAATTTTTATGTAACTCAAAATTCAAAGGCAAAAATCTTTTAACATATTGTTTGAACATCTTGAAATTTTTACAAATTAATTCTTTTATCATGGAGACTAAATTCTGAAAAAGTGAGGCTTTTGTATTCTCAATTTCATTTCCTCAAAAAATCACTTCTTCACAAAAAATGCAAAAATGATGAAAAACATTGAATTTTGAATCTTTTGTGTTGTAAATCGTAAGGCATGATAAAAAATATTTTTGATTTAATCAATACATAAGAAAAAATATATTGCTATAATATTAAGGGAGTTTAGAAACATTAAATAAGTGGTGTGTTTCTTCTGTTTTTATACCCTGCCACACATAGTAGCGAGGTATTATGTGATACCCTCAGTCGTTTGTCTGTCCCTAAGTCTGTCGGATGTCCGTCCGTCCGTCCGTCCGTCCGTCCGTCCGTCCGTCCGTCCGTCCGACCGTCCGTTCCCCCGAAGGTTTTCGACTGATAACTTGTGAACGAAATAAAATGAGGTTTTCAAACTTGGTATGTAAGTTGTTCAACACAAAACTCAGGTCAAGAATGATTTCAGGTTCAGAGGTCCAAGGGGTTCATGAGTTATGCCCCTTGAAACTTCGAAATTTTGGGAATTTTAGGGTTTCCGACTTATAACTTTTGAACCAAATGACATACTGTCTTCAAACTTGGTATGTAAGTTGTTTATTATAAATCTCAGACCAATTTCGNTTTTTTCGTCGGATTTCGATGGGATTTTTTTCTTTGGATTCTACTTGATGTAAGCTTTCAGTAGTATTTCAATGGATTTGACGTAGCTCTTACCGTTCCCGAGCTATGAGGGGCCGAAGGGGGCCAAAATCGTAAATTTACAGATTACCTTAAATTTTTATTTTTCATCGCATTTCGATGGGATTTTTTTCTTTTGATTCCTCTTGATATAAGCTTTCAGCATCATGTCAATGGATTGGGCGTAGCTCTTACCGTTTCTGAGCTATAGAGGGTCAAAGAGGAATCATAAGGAGTCATAAGAGCTAATTTTTATTTTCCCTAGTTTGTGTCCAGCTAATTACTTGGTCAATCTCCTTATTGCGTCCATCTAATTATTGTGTCAAGCTCTTTCCTATGTCCATACTCACTTTAAATTACACTTTTTCAAATTTCAGTGGACGACATGCTGCGGTCGTATCATGCTGCGCTCGGTGTAGCCCTTTATTATACCCTGCCACACATAGTGGTGAGGTATTATGTGATACCCTCAGTCGTTTGTCTGTCTGTAAGTCTGTCGGATGTCCGTCCGTCCATCCGTCCGACCGTCCGTTCCCCCGAAGGTTTTCGACTGATAACTGGTGAACGAAATAAAATGAGGTTTTCAAACTTGGTATGTAAGTTGTTCAACACAAAACTCAGGTCAAGATAGATTTCAGGTTCAGTGGTCCAAGGGGTTCATGAGTTATGCCCCTTGAAATTTCGAAATTTTGCGAATTTTAGGGTTTCCGACTTATAACTTTTGAACCAAATGACATACTGTCTTCAAACTTGGTATGTAAGTTGTTTATTATAAATCTCAGACCAATTTCGATTTTGTGTTCAGAGGTCCAAGGGGTTCTAGTGTTATGCCCCTTGAAACTTTGAAATTTTGCAAATTTTAGGGTTTCTGACTGATAACTTGTAAATGAAATGACTAACTGTCTTCAAACTTGGTATGTAAGTTGTTTACTACAAAATCTCAGGCCAAATTCAATTTGGGATCAGAGGTCCAAGGGGTTCTAGAGTTATGCCCTTGAAACTTTGAAACTTTGCAAATTTTTGGGTTTCCAAATGATAACTTGTGAATGAAAATATCATACTTTCTTCAAACTTGGTATGTAAGTTGTTTATCACATAACACAGGCCAAGTATAATTTTGGATTCAACAGTACATAGGGTTCTGGAGTTATGCCCCTTTTAACTTGAAATTTTGTGGAACGTGGCGGGGTATCATATAATGCACCATTACTATTTTTTAGTATATGATAGTTAATACTTAATATTATGTCCATCAAAATTGACAGAAGTTTCTAGATAGATTTAATCTTAGATGTTTCATTTTTTGAAATAATCATTTCATCTCAATTGTATTTAGTGTTTTAACATTTGACCTTTGCAGGCTCTGTTTCTGTAAGATTTACAATGCATCATGGGTATCCAGGAAGTAAGCCCCCTGGGATAGAAATTCCCATGAGGAATAAGGTAATACCTGACAAACAGCTGTCTGATTTGATACAACATTTACACACAGTAGCAGATGAAAATATTGGTATGCCAGTTATATTCACCTTGGTTGATGCTGCCCAGAACTGGATTAATTCAAATATACAAGAAGTTGAAGTTCCTGTTGATGAAGAGGCAAGTTCACTTATGAAATTTTCAATCACCGGCCATATCAAGTTGATAAGTAGATTCTTAAGTCATCTAAAGCCCCACAAGAATCCATCTGCCCAATTTTTTATACGACTGCAAAATTTTGGGTGTTTTCACATTTGACTGTAGAACCTTTCTTATTTATCGGATTTTGATGGGATTGGGGTTTCTGTCAGTGTGCTGAGACCTTAGGAAATTTCTAATCTGGTGTATTCTCAATGGATTTCAGGTAGCATATGTACTGTTCATGAGATAAATGGGACCCAAAATGGGAGAATCTCATTTTTTTTTGGTAGGCCGATTTTGATGCAGTTTTTTAGTGGATTCCTTATCAAAAATAAACATAGCTCTATACTATTAGATTTTTGATAACTTGCTTCCTTTCGGAGCTATAGATGGCCAAAGAGGCCACAATTAAATATTTGCAAATGGTGTAAAATTTCTATTTTTCATTGGATTTCGATGGGAATTTTTCTTTGGATTCCTCTTGATCTAATCTTTCAGTAGTATATCAACGGATTTGGCATAGCTCTTACCGTTTTCGAGATGAAAGGGATCAAAGGGGCCAAAATTGCAATTTTTTGAAATATGTGAAATCTTTATTTTTTCAGATTTGGATGGGCCTTTTTTTTTAATCCTCTTGTTGTAAACTTTGGTAGCATGCAACCAGATTTGGCGTAGCTTTTAAGGTTTCTGAGCTATAAGGGGTCAAATGGGCCAAAATGACAATTTTCAAAATATGCAAAATTCTTAGTTTTCATTGGATTTTGATGGGATTTTCTTTCTTTGAATTCCTTTTTATCTCCCTGTACCAAGTTAATATACATTGTTAAATTGGAGATAATTTTATTTTAAATGTCAAAAGAAGGTATTGATATGCTAATCAAAATCATCACCATTTTGAACTATACAAAACTAACTTGGTACAGGGAGATAACCAACCATTGTTCCTCATTACTGTGTCAAGCTCTTTATTGTGTCCACATTCACTTCAAATTACACTTGTTCAAATTTCAGTGGTCGACATGCTGCAGTCATATCATGCTGCACTCTGTGTAGCCCTTTATTCAACAATGTTATCAGTTTTACTGTTGTTTTAATTTCTGGAAAAAGTTATATCAAGAACTGGAAAAACCTCATTTTACACATTCTTATTAATGATTTAAAGTTTGGTCAGAATAAAAAATAAAATGTAAATACCTTCATCCCTCCTCTATATTTTTGTGACCCCATTGGAGAATCTACCAATTAACTTGGTATATATATATATACATTATATACATAGTGTGATGGTACAACATCTTGTATCAGCAGGTAGAGTCTGTTGAATGACCTGTATCACTACGAGTCACGCCAGCGACGAGTAGTGATGCGAATCATTCAACTGACAAAACCTAATACAATGTTGTACCATCACATCTCTGTATATAATTTGTTTTTCTCTAATTTCTGTCCTGTTTTCACGTTTCCTGAATAGTTGTAGAAATATGTTTCTCCTCTCTAGAGAGAATGTTGTTCTCGGCAATTGATTGGATGAAAATTATTTATGACGTCAAATATGTTTGCCGTTTTCCAACTTGACCATTGTGACGTCATGAAAAAAGGCGACCATGCCTGATTACGTCACGCTCAAAGAACACACTTATTGCGGATAATCAGAAAAGGGGGTCATGTTTTCGTCTACAATTTCCTTAAAATCATTAGAGAAATAAAATCCACAACTGTATCTCGTGAGAAACGACATTTCTACACTCTCGATAGTTAAATTTCAAATATTTTAAACGCTCGGCAAGCCTCGCGTTTAAAAATTTGAAAATTTAACTATCTCTAGTGTAGAAATGCCGTTTCTCACTCGATGCAATTGTGGATTCTATATATCTAACATTCTGGAAAAGTTAAACATTTACTGCAGATAACCTCTAGCTTTACCCATAACTGAATTGCAACTCTACAAACGCGTTTCCAAACCCTGAAGGTAAACTGATTCATACTGAACACATCTTAAAAAACAGCTGACCATCTAAGCTGACCAGTTTCATTACCTACAAAAATTCTATCAAACTGATTAAATAACTTCAAAGTGATTAGTTGATTGATACATAAAAAAAAACTTTACAATACAAATGAGTGATACCTGGGGGTGGTATCAAACTTTTTTGCTTTTCTTTCTTATTCTGAAAAGATATTATATTCTAATTACATGTTTATACAAAAAATAGCTTTTTACAGTAAAGTGGTGTAATCTCATTATGGTTTTATCTGAAAAAAAAAGAAGGATATCTGTTTAAAATTAGACTGCAAATTGCCTGGTTGGGTATTAATTTACTGTAAATAAGTCTTCCCAAAAATTGCTCCCTAAATCTTCATATTTTTAGGACGGCACTATGTTTTTTTTTTCAAAATTTGCAAGTTATAAAAGGAATACAGTCAGGTTCGATAAGATTAAGACCAGTAAAATCTATTTCTTGCAAATGATTTATAACCTATAGAAAAAAAAACTCTGATACTACCCCCAACTTTTCTCTTCATTTTAATCCCTTTGAGGTAGTTTAATCAGTTTGATAGATTTCTCATAGCAAATGAAACTCCTAAAGTGTGAAGACAAATTCTACTCACAAATGACCTATAAACAAGACAGTTTACCTGGAAACAT
This sequence comes from Modiolus philippinarum, assembly GCA_002080025.1. Lineage (NCBI taxonomy): Eukaryota > Metazoa > Mollusca > Bivalvia > Mytilida > Modiolidae > Modiolus > Modiolus philippinarum. The sequence continues at coordinate 55,272 of MJUU01000053.1, read as the reverse complement.
AGATAATTACCTTGGGCTACTCCAATTGATCTAGGGGTAAAGTCAGAGGTTATGCGCAGTAACAATAGTTTTATATAATTGAATATAAATTCAGTTTTAAGTAAGGAACTACTTGTTGATTGCTGTGACATCTTGCTTTTGTTGACATGGAAACACGCATGACGTCACGCCTTTCTTTAATCACCACAGTGTGGTAATACAACTTTTTGTATCAAACACCATGTAATAGGTAGTATTTCTGTCGTATTTCATCGAAAAAACACTTGTAATGTTAGATAAATGTAGGTATCCTGTAATTATATATGACAATGTCAACATTCAAACTGGATCTTGATAGCACTTATCTTCTTAGATTGGTAAAATATGGATTTTGATTAAACCTTAAATAAAAGAAAACATGCATGCAGGTGTGCATACAAAGTGTATTTGATGTTCGCTGGTCAATTTGAAAATAAATAGGATTTCAAATACATCTGATTTTCGGTTAGAAAAAAAAGAAGTAATTTAAGCCCAAAAAATTTACAGGTCACTGATGTTGTTTTTGTACGACCGCAAAAATTTTGCGGTCGTATTATGGTATGGCGCTGGCGTCGGCGTCGGCGTTGGCGTTGGCGTCGGCGTCGGCGTCTGTGGACAGCATAACTTTAGTTCTAGTGAACGGATTGTTATCAAATTTTAGTATGATGTTTGTTGGCACANTCGAAAAAACACTTGTAATGTTAGATAAATGTAGGTATCCTGTAATTATATATGACAATGTCAACATTCAAACTGGATCTTGATAGCACATATCTTCTTAGATTGGTAAAATATAGATTTTGATTAAACCTTAATTTAAATAAAGAAAACATGCATGCAGGTGTGCATACAAAGTGCATTTGATGTTCGCTGGTCAATTTGAAAATAAATAGGATTTCAAATACATCTGATTTTCGGTTAGAAAAAAAAAGAAGTAATTTAAGCCCAAAAAATTTACAGGTCCCTGATGTTGTTTTTGAGATATAATATGTAATAAAAAATTTGGCAGAAAATTGTATTCCTCTGAATTTTTCAAATGTTTAACATGAGCAATGTGTATCCATGATCAAACATTTGTCAAATGTGAAAAAATAAATAGGATTTAATGAAATTTTATCAGAACGCACCTAAAGATGTATAAAATTAAATTATTAAACAAAATATGGGGGTTTGTTGGCAAAAAATTGTAATGCTTTTGAATGGATAAGACCAGAGAAGTCCGAAAATCTCACAAAGATACCAAAATGTAACCAGCCAGCATCCTTAACTGGTTAAGAACGACATTGAATTTGAGATTTCCCTCAGCTGAAAATATCTGTTAAACAAGTTACTTTACAAAGCAGATCAATAATCACATTGTTAGTAAAAGATATCAAACCATGTTATAATTTAATTATTTTACCCTTTATCTAATAAAGACATCTGTTTCCCTTTGTTTTATGTAATTATTGCAATGATTAATTAGGATTACAACCCCTAGACGAACACAGGCTATCAATTACTGCAGCTTTGTCTTGTCAATTATTGATGTAGGAAAGTGCTATGATTTATACAGCTTGCAATACAACTAACAGTGGCTTTCATTATTGCGAGTCAAAGATTGAAATTGAAAATTAAAAGAAATCTGAAAATTTCAGGTTCAAATATTTATAAATGATATTTCAAATATATGCAGATTTTCCTACATGTTGTATGAATAATATAATCATATTGAAATTAAAGTTTTAACTTTTACTACACTGAACGTTTGCAAAGATAACCAGTCATTTACCAATATTCCTGAACCTACATATAAAGTTAACCACTTAATTACCAATCTACCCCAGTCTGTGCCAAAGACTTTTTCATTCACTAGCCCTAAGGGGCTAGTAAGGTCCCGTATTGTACCAGCCCAAACTCAATTTCACTAGCCCTTTTAGAAGATTCTTTGTTAATAAGGTGCAATTTTAACTAGCCTACTGGGCTAGTAACTTCAAATTCGTACTAGCCCGAGACTGATTTTACTTGTCTCAGGCGTAGGGCTTGTGGTTAAAGGCACAGACTGCTATCCAAACATGCATTGTTAACCAGTTAGTTACCATAATCATTCTACCTGAACATGCATATATAGTTAACCATTGAGTTACCAATCTACTTGAACATGCACTGTTGACCGGTTAGTTACCAATCTACCTTTACCTGCAAAGTTAACCAGTTACCAATCTATCTTAACCTGCATAGTTACCCAGTTATTTAGCAATCTACCTTAACTTGCATAGTTAACCAGTTAATAACAATCCACCTTAACCTGTATAGGTAACCAGTTAGTTAGCATTCTACATTAACCAGCATAGTTAACCAGCTAGTAACTGATCTACCTTAACCTGCATAGTTAACCAGTTAGCTAGCAATCTACCTTAACCAGCATAGTTAACCAATTAGTTACTAATCTACCGTAACCTGCATAGGTAACCTGTTACTTACCAATCTACCTTCACCCGCGTAGTTAATCAGTTAGTTACCAAAATACCTTAACCTGCATAGTTAACCAGTTATTTTACCATTTTACCTTAACCTTCAAAATTAAACAAACTGCCTTAACCTGTATAGTGAAACAGTTAGTTACCAATCTACCTTCACCTGCAGAGTTTATCAGTTATTTACCAAAAAAAACCTTAACCTGCATAGTTAACCAGTTAATACCAATCTTCCTTAACATGCATTGTTAACCTGTTAGTTACCAATCTACCTTTACCTGCATAGATAACCAGATAGTTAGCAATCTACCTTAACCAGCATAGTTAACCAGCTAGTTATTTATCTGCAATATCCTGCATAGTTAACCAGTTAGTTACCAATGTAACCTAACCTGCATAGTCAGCCAGTTAAGTTACCAATCTACCTTCACCTGCAAAGTTAACCAGTTAGTTACTAATCTACCTGAACATGCAATGTAACTAGCTAGCTACCAATCTACCTTAAACTGCATAGTTTACCAATAAGTTACTAATTTACTTTAACCTGTATAGTTAACCAGTTATTTACCAGTTTACCTTTACCTGCATAGTTAACCATTTAGTTATCAATCTACCTTAACCTGCATGATTAATCAGTTAGTTACTAATCTACCTTAGCCAGCATAGTTAACCAGTTATTTACTAATCTAACTTAACCTGCATAGTTAACCAGTTAGTTACCAATCTACCTTTACCTGCATAGTTAATCAGTTAGTTACTAATCTTCCTTAACCTGCATAGTTAACCAGTTATTTACCAATTTACCTTAACCTGCATAGTTAACAAGTTAGTTACCAAAATACCTTAACCTGCATAGTTAACCAGTTAAGTAACCAATCTACCTTAACCTTCAAAGTTAACCAGTTATTTACCAATCTACCTTAACCTGCATAGTTTACCAGCTAGTTACCAATCTACCTAAGCATGATAATTTTACCATTTAGTTACGAATGTACCTAAACATATTTTAAATGGTTTTATTTTTAAGACAGTACCAAACATTTAATAAGGTATTGATGATAATGACAAAGTTATGCAACTTGTGGTGGTACTATAGATAGGATTAAAATATCATCAATTTCAATAGTTTTATTGTGAAGCCTGCTGTAAGCAGAGTCGACACATAGGGATTACTATCCGTCGTCTTACGTCGTCGTCCTGCGTTGTCTGTCGGGTTTCTCCCTCAAAACTACTTGCTCGATTCCAACCAAACTTTCAGGATATGTTGTTCACTTGGTGTAGTTGTGCACCTGATACTCAAAATTTTGATTTTACAGATTTAAGAGGTTCAATGAGCCAAAATTGCTCATTTGTGAGTCTGTCGGTTTTGAATCTGCAACTCCTTCAAACTGCTTGTCCAAGTCCAACCAAACTTTCAGGATACATTGTTCACCTGGTGTAGATGTGCACCTGATACCTAGAATTTTGATTATACAGATTTTAGAGGCTAACAGAGCCAAAATTGCTCATTTGTGAGTCTGTCAGTTTTTGAATTCCCAACTCCTTTATAACTGCTAGTCCAATTCCAACCAAACTTTCAGGATATTTTTCCACCTGGTGTAGATGTGTACTTGATGTTAAGAATTTATATTTTATATATTTTAGAGGTTTAATCCTCAACTCCATCATAGCTATAAGTCAGATTTCAACCAAACTTGCAGGATATGTTGTTCACCTGATGTTGTTGTGCATCTTATATGTAATATTTTGATTTAAAAGATTTTTGAGGTTAACTGAGCCAAAATAGCTAATTTATTAATTTAGTTTGTTAATGTGGTATTCTTTCAAAACTATAAGTCATATTCCAACCAGCCTTTCAGAAT
>MJUU01000053.1:13901-43803 GCA_002080025.1 Modiolus philippinarum | reverse complement strand
AAAGGCAGGAAAATTCAAAGTGGTTTAAGTGGATGAAATTTTCCTGATAGTTATCTGATGTGTAGTTATTAATGCTAAGTCTTAGAAATCTCAAAGATGCTGCTGTTGCCATTGAAACTGGAAAAAATTAACAATGTTCGTTTGGGGGACATCTGTAATTCTTCATGAAATTAAAAATTTTCCAGAAAAAGGGGGTTCCACTTCCTGTACCCTCCCCTTGATCTTCCAATGACTGGGTATATGCCATAACTTTTCAGATTGAAGCTAGAAATTTTTTTTTCTTTTTTATATTTTCTTGATCTTTTGAACTTTTTCCCCAAGCAAAATGTCTAGAACACAACAAATTAAAAGTTGTAATACTATTATTTCAATGTCCTCTTTTACACCCGCAGAAAAATATGTAACAAGCTATTACATTTTTTTTTAGCTATCCATAGATCAATCTTTTATATAAGCACAACAATTGACATGTCTGGTTTTGTTTAAATACATGTTTATTACACATGGTGCAGTGCATAATCTTTTCAAGGAAATTTTATGTCTAGTTTTTCCATCTGATTGTATAAATTCAACAAATTTTTATAGCTTAATCAATTACTTTTAATTCAGATTAAATTAAAAGACAATTGACACAAAAGCATTGTATCCCATCAGACAAAAACATTCATTGCAGTAATAAAGTATTTTATAGGAAAGCTGAGTTGTTTTTTCCTTGACCTGAAAATTGTCCAGCTCTTTGGTGTTGTAATGAAAAATATATGATAAAATTAGAAATGCAAACTGGAAAGGCAATCCCTTCAAACAGATATATTTTGGAATTGAATTATAAGACTTTGCTAGACTAGAAAGTTTTTTTTTATCAGTATGTCCTAAAAGTTAATGCATTGATAGGTATATTGATATCTTCTTTTCACCACACAAAGTAATGTTTATTATCAAGAAATATGAAAATCTCCAGAAAAAAACAAAAGGATAATCTCTTTGAAATCCTGTAATCATTTTGATAGATTTCTCCCGGATATGGAAGTTTTGAAAAGTCAACATGGTAAACATGAGTTGTTTTCATAAGAAATGTTATGAAATTGATGTACCTGGAAGTCAGATGCCTGTTTTGTTAAATATGCAAAGCATATTGGTAACATCTATAGACCATCAGATGTACATACTTAACTAATTTTTTTTTATACCCCCGCTAGCAAAGTTTTGGGGGTATATAGGAATCACCCTGTCTGTCTGTCAGCGTGTCCCTTTGTCTGCATGTCCTTCTGTCCATATATCTTGTTCTTCCAAACGGCTGCTTGGATTTTGATGAAATGTTACACAGTTGTAGTACACTACCTGAAGATGTGCATGAAGCAATATTGTTGATGCCTGAAATTTCGAAGGGGAAGTTTTTCTTTAAATATTTTCTTGAAAAGGGTAGGGCAAACCTTTTCAGCGCATGTTCTCCTAAACAGCTGCTTGGATTTTTCTGGAAAAAAAGGGGAGGAACCTTGTCAGCATATGTCCTCTTAACTGGTGCTTGGATTTTGATGAAATGTTACACAGTTGTAGTATACCACCTGGAGATGTGCATAAAGTACTATGGTTGCTGTCTGAAATTTCGAAGGGGACAGTACTTATTAGCTCACCTGGCTATGCCAGGGTGAGCTTTTGCCATCACTTTGCATCCATCATCCGTCGTCTGTCCGTCTGTCCCTCCGTCATTGGCTCACTTTCAAAAATCTTCTACTCTGAAACCACTGGGCCAAATAGAACCAAACTTCAACTGAATCATCACCAGGGTATCTAGTTTCAAACTTGTTATTTTCTTTATTCTAGGTCAAACAACATGGCTGCTGTAACTACATTAAAAATAGAACATAGGGGCAAATTGCAGTTTTTGGCAAATAACTCGAAAACCGTTACAGATATCAAAATCTGACATAAAAAATCTGACATGGGGGTAAAAATGATCAGCATGACAAGATCTACCCAACCTGAAATTTTGAAGAAAATCTGATTACCCATTTTAGAGTTATTGCCCTTTTTACATAAAATTTTCAAAATTTTGATGTTTTTTATTTTTTATTAAAAAAACTATAACAGATAGAGGTTCAGTTTAATTGCAAAAATGTTCAGCATGTCAAGATCTACTAACATGGCAATTTTGAAGAAAATCCAAGCACCCATATACCAGTTATAGCCCTTTATTAATTAACTTTTTCATGATTTTATACATTTTTTCCTAAACGTCAAAAAAGGCTTTGAGATAGAGGTCAAGTTTAAATTGCAAAAATGTTCAGCATGTCAAGGACTACATTTTATTAAACTTAGTCAAGATCTCTGACCTCTTCCAAGATGGCCGCCAGCAGGGAAGATAGTTTAACATTTGACGCTATGGGAAAACATTTTCTAAGATTGGCCGCCAGCGGGGAAGATAGTTTAACATTTGACGCTATGGCAAAACATTTTCTAAGATTGCATTCTGAAAAACTATTAAGCCAATTGGAAGCAACCTTGGTCACGGAAGTCTTTAGTTGGCCGCTTTGAAAACTGATTCTGTCGAGTCTGCATCACATCCAAGATGGCCGCCAGCGGGGAACATAGTTTAACATTAGACCCTGTGGGAAAGCATTCAAAGATCTTGTCCTCTGAAACAACAATGCTAACGGGTTCAAACTTGGTCACAATATTTCACGGGTGGTCCCCTTTAGAAAAATTGTCCAGCAAGTCTTTACCTCATTCTAGATGGGAACTTGGTTTAACATTTGACCTTATGGGAAAACACATGCAAAGATCTTCTCCTCTGAAACTACAAGGCCAATTGAAACTTAGTCATAATTGTCCTTGGATGATACCCTTGAAAGTTTTTGATCTTTATGTTCGTTCCTTAGTTGGCCTCCTTCAAAAATGGTAACCATATCCAAAATGGTTGCCATCATGAATATAGTTCAACTTTGAAGTAAATACCATCAAGGTCTATAAACATACTTGAAAATGATGTCCTTTATTATTCTGGTTAATTGGACTGTATATGTCAGCCAAGGCCCAGGTGAGCAATGCAGGCTCTTGAGAGCCTCTTGTTTGTTGTCTCTGAATATTTTCTTGAGAAAAGGGGGAGGTATATCATTGTGTTTATACTTGAATTGTGTCCACACTTGTACTGTGTCCACAACTGTATTGTGTCCACACACACTTGAATTGCACATGACATATTGATTCAAGGTTCAAAGAGCGGGGGATATAACTGGCTGCCATTCCGCAACAGCTTTAGTTTATAATTGGCGTGTGAAATTTGATATTTTAAGCAAAAAATGCTTATATTGTATTAATTCAATGAAAGGAGGGCAGACATATCAAACAATGGAATTCAATAAGAAATAGTTTACTTTATGTCTATAGGAGTCTAGGATGATGTTTATTTCGCTGGACTTGATTGCTCTTTGTTCAGGGGCCAACTCCGACCTACCGTTGGGTGTGGGGTTTTCTCACCGTTCATTGAAGATCTTATGGTGGCTATGAGTTGTTATTACTCCCCTTTGGGTTGTTGTCTCTTTGACACATTCCCTGTTTCCCTTCTTTTTTCTTTTTTTTATGCCCCTGTGATTCAAAGATTTTTGGGGGCTTATAGGTTTTGGTCTGTCTGTCTGTCTAGAAAACTTTAACATTGGGTATATCTTTTGAAGGGTAAGTGATAGGACTTCACATTATGCATGTGTATTCCTTGTACCAAATCCTTTCAAACAATACCAGAATTTTAGACTTTATGACCTTGACCTTGGCATGTGATGGACTTTTTGAGAAAAAATAATAAACTTTAACATTGGGTATATCTTTTGAATGGTAAGTGATGTGGCTTTTCATATATTGCATGTACATGTGAATTCCTTGTGTTAAGACCTTTTAATTGGTACCAGAATATTTGACCTTGTGACCTTGACCTTGGCATGTTAACAACTAAACTTAAACATTGAGTATATCTTTTGTATGGTAAGTGATAGGACTTTCATATTTTGCATGTGTATTCCCTGTGGGAAGACCTTTGAGTTGGTAACAGAATATTTGACCTTGTGACTTTGACCTTGATATGTGACTATATGGTAAAATTTCACCAGAAAAATGAAATTGTATTGTTTTATTTATATATAGAAAAAAGATGCATTGAATTTATGAGAAAATGTTTCTTGAGGTCAATAGAATTTGTATTGTAAAAAGATATTTTAAATTATTGGGCATATATTCCTCATTTAAAACTTATTCATTTTGTATATCCTTTGAATAGTAAGAGACAGTGTTTTGTATTTCACAGGTGTATTTAATCAGTCTCCGAAACTTATGTTTACTCTATTTCATATTATTCCTCTATTTCATTTATAGGTATTGCTGCAAATAACCTCCGACTTTACCCATATTTCTTTTGCAGAATATCAAGATAGTTACCTGTCTTCACAGGTAAACTGTTTGTTCACACTTCCCATTGATACATTCAACAACTTTCATTCTTGCCTGAAGAATTTCATCCTCTAGGAAAAATCTATCAAACTAATTAAATGACTTCAAAGTGATAACCTTGATTGGTACAGAAATAAAACTTGACAAAACAGATGAGTGATAGTTGGGTGTGGTATCAAACTTTTCAGAATTTACTCATTAATATATGAAGTTGTCTTGTATATGAAGGTAGTGACAGACATGTCTGAAGAAGGGAAAAGAGTAAAGTCCCAAACAAATGGATATAGTATTCACTGAATAAAAACAAGTCCTGGCTTTATTTTTTTTAAAAAGGCTACTTTTTAGCCCCCCCCCCCCAAAAAAAAAAAAAGAAAAAATGCTCCCTAATACATTGATTGCCAATGTCAGAATAATGAAAATTTTGCAAATTTTGTAGTTTTCCAAATTAAATAAGGGTTTCAAAATAATAAGAAATGTAATGAAATATATGTTTTCATAATCCACATCTAGTTATATATGTATATATATGTATATAAATGACTTCAAAGGGATTAAAATGATGAATAAAGTTGGGGATTGTATCAAACATTTTTAGAGTGAATATTCCATTTAAAATGTACATATATAACTAGAAGGCAAGAATGAAAGTTGTTGTGAATAATCCTGATGCAATGAAATGATCACTGATAGACAGAAACACTATGAGTTAAAATATAAATGTATCAAAAAAAGGGGGTGACATTGTTTTCTTAATAATGTTTGGATTATGATTGCATAGGGTCTTTTGGTTGACTTGTGTGTTTGTATCTAATTACAATCATCACTTGTTATGATTTAACTATTCAAATGAGATCAGAATTTATAACTACATATTAAATTGTCAGAAGCTTTTGATAATAATTGTTCAATGTGCTAAATGTTTTTTCTTAACTTCTACTCAGGGGCATAAGTGTTTCACAAACACATCTTGATGAGTGTACCTAATTGCTCAACCCGACAAGATTAAAAATTTTGTTATTAATTCAAATACTGTGTACATTTCACATTGAAATTATTTGTTTGACAGAATACATGAAGAATTGCCAGATTATCCCACTATACCAGTAAGTTCTAAGACAGAATGTCACTTACAACAGCTTACTAAAGATGGTAAAATACAGTATAACTCAGGAGATAACCAGTTTACAATATGTCCAGACTGTGGTGAAAATGAATTAGTACTTAATAATTGTACCATGGCAAGTTTACAGCAAGTACTTACAAAGTAAGTCATAGTACTGTATGATACAGTGGCCCCTATGTGATAAGGCCCCTCTCCCCACAGCCATGTCCTACAGAGACCAAAACACAAAACATTGGCTTTTTGATTTTCAGCTAAATTGCCCTTTTTAACTAAATTGTCATTATTCAAGCTAGAAGTATTCTTATTTTTTTTCTAAAGAAATAGGACAAAAATCACAACTTCAAATTTTCCAATGGACACATTTTCTTTTATTTTATTCTATACATACATGTAAGACATTATGTGTTTAAGTTGTCTTTCGCCTTTGACAATTTTAAATAGAAAGTAAAACATGGTCATCCTTACTTTATTTTATAAAATTTTCATGAATAATTCTAATTCTTATATGAATGCATTGACAGCAATAGAAAATCACAGAAATTATTCACTACGAAGTTTACCTGGAGGGACAAAATGCCAAATAATGTATCCCTGAAAGATAAATCAATTAAGTTTGTCAAACAGCCTTTCTTTGTAAATTGTAAACAAGGAATGGTTATTTTTTAAAATTTTATACGACTATAATTATGTACTAAAAACATATCAAAAGCATATTACAGTCGAACCTGGATGGCTCAAAATCTCAAGGGAACAATAGAAAGTTCGAGATAGAGGGGTGTTTGAGTTATCGGGGTCTAACAATGTTTAAACTTGAACAAAGGAACCAGAACAAGGGTTCAAGACATCCATGGTGTTCAAGTTATTGCAGTTCTAGCCATGGAAGTTCAATTGTATTTATATACAGAAATTATTTTGTAATTTCAGATATGGGTCAACCAATGTATTAGAAGCCTTAAGAAAAGCAGTGAAGTTAAAGGAACCAGTCTATGCNTATATTTGTCTGATTTAGACAGAGTGTTTTCATTGGAACCCTTGTGAAAATTTCTTTCTTGAAGATTATATCAATGTGTCCATACTTGTATTGTGTCCACACTTATACTGTGTCCACACCTGTATTGTGTCCACACCAACTTAATTTTGCACTTACCATATGGATTCAGGGTTCAATGAGGGGGGGGGGTATATTTGGCTGCCATTCGGCGACAGCTCTTGTTATATACAGAAATTATTTTGTAATTTCAGATATGGGTCAACCAATGTATTAGAAGCATTAAGAAAAGCAGTGAAGTTAAAGGAACCAGTCTATGCCTTCCCTGTCCATTGTTTAGATACTTTTCACTCTATAGGAAAACATGGACACAGTGACAGTAAAGTGTTATATGATTGTATATTATTGAAGCCAGGAACTACTGTAGATGAATTATATAATGTTATGTGTCATTATCCTACCAATCTGTTGACGGGAGATTTTGTCAGAGCAGAGGTGAGGAATGTTTATGGAAAATATTAATCTGAATCTTAAAACTATTTTGGTTGAACGGTTAAACCCTTTACACCTATTATCTTGGCCAGGTGCAGATTAAGAGGGTGGTATGAGGGGTGTATGCCCCCCTTAAAACAGTAAAAAATATAAATTTTTAGGGAAAAAATTGATGTTTTGGGAAAAAAATTGTGATTTTGTTCCATTGTTCCCCTCTTATATCAAATCCTTGATCTGCCCCTGTTGAGCAAATCATGCAAATAAAACAGGAGTGATGTCACAAGGGTTCTAGAAAAAGGGGCTAAAAGGTTCCAGGTAAAGGTAAGTGAGGTGGGAGTTAGATGTTTGTCAGTTATTTTCCAATTTTGTTGCCAAAATTTTGCATAAAATTTAAGAATATCCAATGAAATATTGGATTCAGACCCCCGAATCCTTAACATGGATCTGACAATTGAATTTTACAAGCTCTCTCAAAACTCTTGAGAAATATAGAGATTCTTCTTTGCTCTCTGTTTGAAACAAAATCAGGGATGTGATACTTCCGCGGAATCGCGGATTTCCGCGGGTCCGATACTGACCGATTCCGTTATTATATGTATTTTTATACTTCCGCCAGGCTGATTTCCAATTATTTCCGCGGGTCATCAAATGTATGAATCTCATCCCTGCAAAATATATTTGGATGAAAGATGTGACCAGATGAAAGTCCATATTTTTTTGTAACTGTTCATCTAAATTTCACAGAAACATAAAAAATTTGATACAAAGTAAATCTTACTACACGACCAGTTGATATTTGCTCATGTTTCATTCAATCGTTACCTGGTATCCCCACACTACAAAGATATGGAAGGTGTTGCCATTGGAATGAAACAAGTGCCTGTGATTTATTTGCCAATAAAGGTATATCTTAGCTCATTGTTGAAGGCCTCATGGTGACTTCAAGATGAAGAACAACAATAAAAGCATTGTTCCATTGCTCAGTCTTGCCATGAGACATTGTCTCATGTGCATTTATTCCATATCCCTTTATTGCTTATATCTTGACTCATGTCATTGAGAAATTAAAAAAAAAAAGACTTAAGGCATAAGAAAAGGGCTCTTATTTTCTACGGTTCATAATACTAGTTATTTTTAAGGAGGATTGCTACTCATGTTAAGGTGTTTGCCAGATTTTTTAACTCCTGGATTTATCCATTTATAAGCTTTATAATTTTTTGCCTGTGAACCCCCTACATTTATTTACATAGTATAATTTCATACACCTTCATATGCATTCTTATAAAATTTCATCTGACCAATCTAACAGGATATGATGTTCACCTGTAATTTTGATTACCAATTTGAGCTAGAGGTTCTTGGCTCCTTTGAAAACATGCAACTTCTTATGGCGGATTTCCTGACTCATTAACATATTATATTTGCAATTCTTCAATGAACATACCAATATTCCTCAAGTAACACCTATAACAACTCCTTCTAAACTCCTGTCTTTTATTGTCAATCAACCAATCAAGATTCTATAGGATTCTATTGTATACCAATTTGTACTTCGTGAAGGGGTTTACCTTGATACTTCAGTAATGACAAATTGGTATACAATAGAATTCTATAGAATCTTGATTGGTTGATTGACAAATAAAAGACAGGAGTTGTTATAGGTGTTACTTGAGGAATATTGGTATGTTCATTGAAGAATTGCAAATATAATATGTTAATGAGCCAGGAAATCTGTCATAATTACTGTAATAAGCTTCCATTGAAACATTAAGAAATCATCATAGAAAGTATCTCTTCACATAAGCAAGTTGCATAACTTGTATTTTAAGTTTTCATTTTACAGATTTTAGAGGTTCACTTAGCCAAAAATAGATCCTATATAATGCAGTCAACACATATAGGGTCTGTAAGTCTCGTTCTACTTTCACTTTATAAATCCGGAAACTTATGACGTCACTATGCAGAACGCACAGTCAATCAGTCAACCGATTTCACTTCCGGGATATTTTTCTCAACGTCACAAAGTCGGGATTGATTAGATGCTTTACATTGGGATATCTACCATAGCTGGAAGAGCCTGGTTGATAGAGACCACGCGGCTTCGAGAAAATCGCTATTTTTATTTAATTTCTACCAAAGTTAAGGAAATTAAGGTCATAATTCATTAATTTAAAAATATGCTGGTTCATAGAAAATGAATTCCATGGTTGATTTGATCTGTGAATTGAAAACCCCACCATTTCCCCAAAGTACTACATAAGTTATGGTACCCGGGAAACACGTTTCTCATTCATTCACGTTGGTCATGTGAGGAGACTTACGGACCCTATTCAATGGAACACTTAACAATTTTCTGTGTTGCTTCCTGTTTGCTCATGGGATAATGTTCAATATAATGGTTGTTGAGGTATGTGATATGGATAGAGCCATATCATATGATGTTCTCAGCAGCGAAATGACCATTTTAGCATCCTTCTACATACAAGATCTCATTATTTCGTTAAAGGGATCAATATTAAAAGTGTATTGAACAAAGTATTTGCATTATATTTCAGCGACACAGCCACCTTCATCAGATGCAAAACAAAAATGTCACTAGATACATAATAAACAATGTTACGTCATAGATAACAGTAATCTTGATCTTGATACTTTACACAAATTGTTTACAGAAAAAATGCTGATGAATAGAAAAAGATAGAAAGGCCAATATACAGCTACTGCTTTATATTAAGACATTCCTGTTTTGTATTACATATTTTTATAAATAGGGATTCTCTTGTTTGTCTATATGCTTGATTTCCTTTTCTACTGATTTCTATTCCTACAAATTTGAAATTGTCAATTGAATGGGTAAGAGAATTAAAATGACTAGCAACTGGTTTGTCTTAAATTTTTTTTTTCTGTACATTGGTTAAGTGATTCTGCATTCTTGTCTTGACCAATGTCTCGGTTTCTCCCACATACACAATGTATTTACATTTGTAATAAATTCCTTACACAACATTTGATGTTCTACAATGAATGTTGCTATTATAGTTAATAATTGTTCCAGATTTTGTTTTGTTTAACTTCTCCAGTATAACGTCTCTCACAAATAACACAATCCCTTCCGCATTTTCCATTTATTTTTTTCTTTTTACTATGATGGTTCTCATAGCTTTGGCTGTTTTTTCATGAACAACAATATCAGCTCGATTTTTGTCTCTACAAAATGCACAGAGAGGTTGTTCATTGAAAATTTTACTTGACCTTGGAGATTTTTTCAAAATATGGTGATGTTTACACAGAATTTTCCCAACTTCTGGCAATGCTCGGCTGTAAGTTAATACAATTGGCACATGTTTTTGGTTAATATTTTTAGATTTTTTTCAGTATTTGGGTGTCTCATCTCTGTCTAACGTATCTACCTTTGCTAATTGATCTTCTAACATACATTCATTGTATCCCCTTCACTTGAGACGTTGTTTTATGTTTGTCCTTGCTTTTAAGTAATCTTCCTCATTTTCACAAATACATAATTAACTCAAACTCCAAGACCATAAGGAATAGATTTTTAACGGTTTTAGGATGATCAGAGAGTTTATGCAGGTACAAATGTTTGTCTGTCAGTTTTTTCATATAATGTTGTGTTTATGAAACCATTTTCTATACTTGTTTCAGTGTCTAAAAATTCAATACTACATGTAGAATGCCTTAATTCAACTTTGATCCTTGAGTGAAGTGAATTAGCAAGATTTTGAAATTCTTGTAATTTTTCTTCACCATGTTCCCATATTCCCCAGACATTGTCTACGTATCTAAAGTAGACTAACAGTTTTTCACTAGCTTGTAGTAAGAGCTCACTTTCCCATATATGTAATGGCACAGTTCATTCTGAGACGCGATCCTATGGACCGTCTATCTGTAAATAGTGTTTATATTTAACACTATTTTTAGTAATTTTTTTTATTAGTTTTATACTTGCAACTGACTTTTATTTAATAGTAAGAATTTATTATTTATTTGTGATTTCTCTTTGTAGACAGTTGTTGAAAATGGAAAGAAGAGGCCAGTGAAAAAAGATGAAGAAATAAACAAACAGAATTGTATAATTAAAATAATGACAACCAAACGATCCTGACAAAAAATAAAACATAAAATAATACATATTCTTATATACTGTTGTAAACTGACACACCAGTGGATCTTAAAGCAAGACATAGGCATGCAAAGTATAACAGTGCCAGCGGGACCGCGGAAACTCAAATTATTTAATAAAACCCATTGATGTCGGACATAATTACTTGGTCCATATGTAGCTTACAGCTAACCCTATCTAGCTGACACAAAATCATGTGACCTTGACCTATATTTCATGATCCAGTGCCCAGGTAAAGATTTTTTGCTTAAGCCTGTTTATCAATAACTACTAGCTATAGGTCAATGATATTTGGTATATAGCTTGGTCTTGGTTAGTACATGTCAGTCTGCCATATGGCTTTTGACCTTGATCTTAATTTCACAGTCCAGTGCCCAGGTTAAGTTTTTTTCTTACGTCTTTTTCTTAAAAACTACAAGTCATAAGTCAATGATATTTGGTATATACAGCTTGGTCTTGGTTATTACTAGGTACTCCAACGAAGAATTTTTTAAGCACATTTTGATGATTTATCAATTTTCAATGCACAAATACACAATGATGACATGGTGCATGAAGACGCAGGTTAGGTTTTGTATTTAAATTACACCCTATACTTTTTTAGTGCAAATTTTCAAATAGATTCATGAATGCACGTAGGTGCACGACAATTTTAACTTTTACGCGTTTTTGCAGTTTTCTTGAATTTTTGTCATAATTAATCGTAAATAGTGGTCAAAGCTTCGTTACTCTAAATAATTATTGAACCAGTTTCTCCTTAGCTCTTATAGAACTGGTAAATGCGAAGAAAATAAAATACCGGAAGAGGACTTATTGTAATTTTTAAGTGATGTTACTTTGTCCTTAATCTTAATTTTTTAGGAGATTAAAAGTTTAGTGTCTAATTATTGAAGCAGATAGCTATCTTTTTGCACCGTTATATTCATTCAATTCGAACTTTCAATTTTTTTCATTGGAGTACCTGTTATTACATTATTACATAGTCTGTCTTATGGCTTTTGACCTTGACCTCAATTTCACAGTGCCCTAGTTAAGTTTTTTTGTGCAAGTCTGTTTCTCAATAACTACAAGTGATAAGTCAATGATATTTTGTACATGTCAGTCAACCATATGGCTTTTGACCTTGACCTCAATTTCACAATGCCCAAGTTAAGTTTTTTGCTTAATTCTGTATCTCTGTAACTATAAGTGATAAGTCCATGATATTTTGCATATAGCTTGGTCTTAGTTAATACATGTCAGTCTGCCATATGGCTTTTTATTTTGACCTCAATTGCATGGTCTAGTGAACATGGTTATGTTTTTTTGAGTAGACTAGTTTCTCAATAACTGTAAGTGGAAGATCAATGATATTTGGCAAGTAGGTTGCTCTTGAGCAGCACATGACTGTCTGCCATAGGGATTTAGATCTTGTCCTCAATTTCATGGTCTACTAAACATGATAAAGTTTTTCATATTAGATCTGATTCTATACAACTTTAGGTGGCAGGGCAATAATGTGTGTTATGTAGGTTGCTATTAGTAGTATCATATGATTTTCATGGTCTGTTGAACTTGTTAAAATTCTCAATATTTGTTAGTTGTATGTTGATGACATTTGGTTTGTGGATTGGTCTTTGGTAGTACATAACAGTTGACCATATAACCTCATTTTCAATAATGGTCTATAGTGAGCATGATTTGTTTTTCTGATCAGGCCAGTTTGATTTATCTGTTGATTTATGTGTTGAAGAATGGTGTAGTGACAATAATATGTTTATTAACACAAGTAAAACTAAATACATGATCATAGGAACCAGTCAAAAAGTTATGCCATATTTGGGAATCAAAATTGACCCTTCTTTAACATGGTCCCATCAAATTGACACGTTATGTGATAAAATCTCATCCCTACTTTATCTTCCTTTAAAAATAAAGAAATTTTTAAATCTAGATGCAAGAAAAATGTTCTACAATGGGTATATACTTCCTTTAATAGATTACTGCTGCATAACTTGGAGCGGTTGTAATAATGAAGAATTAAATAGAGTTTTGAAACTACAGAAAAGGACAGCTAGAGTAATACTGGACACAGACCCATTTGCCCCTTCAAAGCCTCTATTCAGTCAGCTTGAGTGGCTGACTGTTGNCAAATAAAACAGGAGTGATGTCACAAGGGTTCTAGAAAAAGGGGCTAAAAGGTTCCAGGTAAAGGTAAGTGAGGTGGGAGTTAGATGTTTGTCAGTTATTTTCCAATTTTGTTGCCAAAATTTTGCATATAATTTAAGAATATCCAATGAAATAGGGGATTCAGACCCCCGAATCCTTAACATGGATCTGACAATTGAATTTTACAAGCTCTCTCAATACTCTTGAGAAATATAGAGATTCTTCTTTGCTCTCTGTTTGAAACAAAATATATTTGGATGAAAGATGTGACCAGATGAAAGTCCATATTTTTTTGTAACTGTTCATGTAAATTTCACAGAAACATAAAAAAAATTGATACAAAGTAAATCTTACTACACGACCAGTTGATATGGTATCCCCACACTACAAAGATATGGAAGGTGTTGCCATTGGAATGAAACAAGTGCCTGTGATTTATTTGCCAATAAAGTTATATCTTAGCTCATTGTTGAAGGCCTCATGGTGACTTCAAGATGAAGAACAACAATAAAAGCATTGTTCCCTTGCTCAGTCTTGCCATGAGACATTGTCTCATGTGCATTTATTCCATATCCCTTTATTGCTTATATCTTGACTCATGTCATTGAGAAATTTAAAAAAAAAAAGACTTAAGGCGTAAGAAAAGGGCTCTTATTTTCTATGGCCCATAATACTAGTTATTTTAGGGAGGATTGCTACTCATGTTTAGGTGTTTGTCAGATTTTTGAACTCCTGGATTTATCCATTTATAAGCTTTATAATTTTTGCCTGTGAACCCCCTAGTTTATTTACTTAGTATAATTTCATACACCTTTATATGCATTCTTATAAATTTCATCTAACCAATCTAACAGGATATTATGTTCACCTGTAATTTTGATTACCAATTTTAGCTAGAGGTTCTTGGCTCATTTGAAAACATGCAACTTCTTATTTACTGTAATAAGCTTCCATTTAAATATTTAGAAATCATCATAGAAAGTATCTCTTCACATAAGCAAGTTGCATAACTTGTATTTTAAGTTTTCATTTTACAGATTTTAAAGGTTCACTTAGCCAAAAATAGATCTGTAACAGGATGGCCTACCTTCGTTGTAGTAGGTAGTAGATATATAGCCAGTGAAAATCGACTGAGCTAACAGAATATTTCTTTAGCTCATTCGGTTAGGTGGTTGGCTGAAGTGCTAGAGGTTCCAGGTTCGATCCCTGGAGGTGACCTCGAGATAATTTTGTAAGAAGATTCATGCTCTCCGGTTACATTTGGCGCCCAACTAAAAAACCAATGGTGGTAAGATGGAGCTAACCAGGGTTTGTGTGTGATTTGTGTTGAGAGTCATACACAACAAGTATGATGACTCTCGAGGTAGGTGAAGTGTGACAGGACAGCCTAGGTAGTAGATATATAGCCAGTAAAAATCGACTGAGCTAATGGAATATTGCTTTAGCTCATTCGGTTAGGTGGCTGGCTGAAGTGCTAGAGGTCCCGGGTTAGATCCCCGGAGGTGACCTCGAGATAATTTTGTAGGGAGATTCATGCTCTCCGTTCACCTAACCAAATGAGCTAAAGAAATATTCCGTTAGCTCAGTCGATTTTTACTGGCTTTATATCTACTACCCACTACAATGCAGGTGGGCTGTCCTGTCACACTTCCCCCACCTTGAGAGTCATCATACTTACTATGTATGACTCTCAACACACAAACCCTGGTTAGCTCCATCTAACCACTGTGGGTTTTTTAGCTGGGCGCCAAATGTAACCAGAGGCATGAATCTCCTTGCAAAATTGCAATGGTCACCTCTGGGGATCAAACCCAGGACCTCTAGCACTTCAGCCAGCCACCTAACCGAATGAGCTAAAGAAATATTCCATTAGCTCAGTTGATTTTTACTGGCTATATATCTACTACCTACTACAACGCAGGTAGGCTGTCCTGTCACAGATCCCTTATAGTGCAGTCAACACATATTCAATGGAACACTTATCAATTTTCTGTATTGCTTCCTGTGTGCTCATGGGATAATGTTTAATATAATGGTTGTTGAGGTATGTGATATCAAAAGAGCCATGTTGTATGGTGTTCTGCAGCATTGAAATGACCATTTTAGCATCCCTCTGCTCAAGAGATCTCATTTTTTGTCTCGCCCGCGATGAAAAAGTTGTGGAAGCGAGACTTGGGGATAGCATTTCCGGCGGCAGCAGTGGCGGCGTCAACAATTGCCAACTATTGTGAATTAACAAGCTTATGTTAGTTGTAGGTCCATAGTATTTGATGTGCAGTTGCATTATTATGAGTACAACTCAAATCCCTACTTAGATTTTGGCCCTGGTCCCTTAGTCACGCATGCACGATCACATTAAGTTTTTAGCAAGCAGTTTGTACAGCCTATACCAGTAGTCCTAGGCACTTGATATTTGACATGCAGTTGCGACTTGGGGAGTACATACCGATTCCATGCCTGGATGGTGGCCCTGGCCCCTTAGTCATGCATGAACAATCACATTAAGTTTTTATCAAGCAGTTTGTGCAGCCTATACCAGTAGTCCTAGGCACATGATATTTGACATGTAGTTGCGTCTTGGGGAGTACATACTGATTTCACGCACGGATGGTGGCCGTGGCCCCTTAGTCACGCATGAACAATCAAATTAGGTTTTTAGCAAGCAGTTTGTACAGCCTATACCAGTAGTCCTAGGCACTTGATATTTGATATGAGGTTGCGTCTTGGGGAGTACATACCGATTCCACGCCTGGATAGTGACCCTGGCCCCTTAGTCACACATGAACGATCACATTAAGTTTTCAGCTAGCAGTTTGTACAGCCTATACCAGTAGTCCTAGGCACTTGATATTTGACATGCAGTTGCGGCTTGAGCAGTACATACCTATTCCACGGCCGGATGGTGGCCCTGGCCCCTTAGTCATGCATGAACAATCACATTAAATTTTTAGCAAGCAGTTTGTACAGCCTATAAAAGTAGTCCTAGGCACTTGATATTTGATATACAGTTGCGTCTTGGGGATTACATACCGATTCCACGCCCGGATGGTGGCCCTGGCCTGTTAGTCACCCATGAACAATCACTTTAAGTTTTTAGTAAGCAGTTTGTACAGCCTATACCAGCAGTCCAACGCACTTGATATTTGACATGCAGTTGTGTCTTGGGGAGTACATACTGATTCCATGCCCAGATGGTGGCCCTGGCCCCTTAGTTACGCATGAACAAACACTTTAAGGTTTTTGCAAGCAGTTTGTACAGCCTATACCAGTAGTCCTAGGCACTTGATATGTGACATGCAGTTGCATTTTGAGCAGTACATACCGATTCCATGCCAGGATGGTGGCCCTGGCTCCTTAGTCATGCATGAGTGATCACATCCTTTTTTTCCAAGGAAATTGTAAACACAGTTAAAGATTATATTTTATTTTTACTCCTGCTGCAGTAGATTAATGTGCAAATTAAAGCGATGCAAGGGGTGGGCGAGACATATCCTGTGTCCACAGTTTATTTCAGTTAAGGGATCAATATTAGTAAATACATCCATTAAAGGTGTGATATGAAATAAAGTAGTAATTTTTTTATTCGATTTATACTTGTAACTCACTTTTATCATATATTTAGTAATAAATACAGACGTTTTGAATATGTGATATAGTGCATGACATTCATTCCGTATTCACACTATGACGTCATACCCTTTATCGCATACCCTTTATTGCATGGCTTACCTTTTATCACATACCCTTTTTCGAAATTTTTTTTTCAATTTTACTTTTTTTATTAANAAAGATTCGTTTGGGGTGAAATTGTTTTGTGAGGATCAGTTAAAAAAATATAGCAAACTTTTTTCCTTTACATGTAAGATTTAGTCAAAAACTTCTAGTCCTTTCCGCCCATTTGGAAATTTTCCTCTTCACTAAATACATGCCTTTTCCTCTTACCGATTTCAATTTTTGACAGTATTTTTTCGGATTAGTAGTCCTCTGTTTAAATATAGGATAAACTGTATAATACATGGCAAAATCTGTATCACATGCCATATTATCCCTCGACCAATATCAGCTCTCAGGCCAGAGGCCCTCATGCTGATATTGGTAACTCGAGAAGATACGGCATGTGATACGGATTTTGCCATGTATTTTTCCCTATTTATTTAAAAGTAAGAAT
The DNA here is from genome assembly GCA_002080025.1 of Modiolus philippinarum. Lineage (NCBI taxonomy): Eukaryota > Metazoa > Mollusca > Bivalvia > Mytilida > Modiolidae > Modiolus > Modiolus philippinarum. The sequence continues at coordinate 26,309 of MJUU01000053.1, read as the reverse complement.
TTATTATTTATTTGTGATTTCTCTTTGTAGACAGTTGTTGAAAATGGAAAGAAGAGGCCAGTGAAAAAAGATGAAGTAATAAACAAACAGAACTGTATAATTAAAATAATGACAACCAAAAGATCCTGACAAAAAATAAAACATAAAATAATACATAGTCTTATATACTGTTGTAAACTGAAATACCAGTGGATCTTAAAGCGAGACATAGGCATACAAAGTATAACAGTGCCAGCATGACAGCGTAAACACAAGTTATTTCAGAAAACCCATTGATGTCGAACCTAATTACTTGGTCCATACCTAGTTTACAGCAAACCCTATCTAGCTGACACAAAATCATGTGACCTTGACCTATATTTCGCAGTCCATTGCCCAGTTAAAGATTTTTTTGCTTAAGCCTGTTTCTCAATAACTACAAGCTATAGGTCAATGATATTTAGTATATAGCTTGGTCTTGGTTAGAACATGTCAGTCTGCCATATGGCTTTTGACCTTGATCTTAATTTCATGGTCCAGTGCCCAGGTTAAGTTTTTTTCTTATGTCTTTTTCTTAAAAACTGCAAGTCATAAGTCAATGATATTTGGTCTTGGTTATTACATAGTCTGCCTTATGGCTTTTGACCTTGACCTCAATTTCACAGTGCCCTAGTTAAGTTTTTTTTTTTGTGCAAGTCTGTTTCTCAATAACTACGAGTGGTAAGTCAATTATATTTTGTACATGTCAGTCTACCATATGGCTTTTGACCTTGACCTCAATTTCACAGTGCCCAAGTTAAGTTTTTTTGCTTAATCCTGTATCTCTGTAACTATAAGTGATAAGTCCATAATATTTTGTATATAGCTTGGTCTTGGTTAATACATGTCAAGTCTGCCATATGGCTTTTAATTTTGACCTCAATTGCATGGTCTAGTGAACATGGTTATGTTTTTTTTGAGTAGACTAGTTTCTCAATAACTGAAAGTGGTAGATCAATGATATTTGGCAAGTAGGTTGCTCTTGAGTAGCACATGTCTGCCATAGGGATTTAGATCTTGTCCTCAATTTCATGGTCTACTAAACATGATAAAGTTTTTCATATTGGATCTGATTCTAAATAACTTTAGATGACAGGGCAATAATGTGTGTTATGTAGGTTGCTGTTAGTAGTATCATATGATTTTCACGGTCTATTGAACTTGTTAAAATTCTCAGTATTTGTTAGTTGTATGTTGATGATATTTGGTATGTGGATTGGTCTTTCGTAGTACATAACAGTTGACCATATAACTTACATTTGTGACCTCATTTTCAATAATGGTCTATAGTGAGCATGATTTGTTTTTCTGATCAGGCCAGTTTGATTTATCTCATCTGTTTTAGCGACCAAGCAGGGCCAGGCGAGACATCTATTAGTATCCACACTTGTTTGCAAGCTGTTGCGTCTTTCTGTTCCGAAAGATGACAGCCTTGACCCCTCAGTCATGCATGAACAATCAGTTTTAGTTATTTGCAAGCAGCTTGTACAATCTATAGCCATTTGATCTTGTCTTGTCTGTCGTGCATTTGTGTCTTTTATTATCATATACAGGTTTTAAACCTCAGTCATGTCAATTTTCCAAAGCAGTTAATACAGCCTTTACTAGTTGTCCTTGCCACTTCATATATGACTTGCAGTTGTATCTGTATTACTACATACATATTCCAGACCTAGATGATAGCCCCGACCCCTCAAGCAGTTTTTTGCTAGCCTGTTAGTTCAGCCTGTACTAGTAGTTCTAGCCACTTGGTTTTTTGACAAACATTTGTTTGTATGTGAAACAACAGCAAGAGAATACCAAACAATGGATGTGGAAATGACAAAAATCAAAGTCCAGAGGCATGGCATAAACCAGAATACAGAAAAGGAAAACGTGAGACAGCTATGAAACACGAAAATTAGAATAGTATTCAAAACTAAAGCATTTATAGTGTGAATTCCCATAAAAACTGAGAGTGACATCAGGTGCTCCATAAGGGTGAGCATATCCTGCTCCATATAAAGCACCTGTCACAAAGTTACAGTATTTTTGCTCTACTGAAAAAGTTTGCTCTATTCAGTGTTTTTACTCTATCTATCGAGTGCAAATATATGATGTTTGATTCCACACCAAAATTGTGGCCCTGACCCCTAACTCATGTTTGACTGATCATACTAATGTTTTCACAAGTGGGTAGTATAGCATGATCCAATTTTCACAGTAAATGTATTATTAATACACGTATATCTTAAATGTTTTGGTGCCCTGCAAACATTGTAAACATTTACTCAAAATCCCTTTATTTGTTAATTTGCTTTGGCTGAAAATATGGGTAAATTGTTTTTATATGACCGCAAAAATTTTGCAGTCGTATTATGGTATGGCACAGTCGTCGGCGTCTGTGGCCAGCATAACTTTGTTTCTAATGGACGGATCAACTTCAAATTTCAGTATGTGGTTTCTTGGCATAATGGCAATCCCGGGTTTTAGTTTCGGGTTTGTGGCCCACCCGTTTCAGAAAAAGGGGCTAAAAAGGGGTAAAATTGGGTATTTTTCAACTTCAACTTCAACTTCGATACTCGAAAAATCCATAGTTTGGACATCTGCTCGAGGACAGTGGACAGCATAATTTGGGTTCCATTGAACTGATCATTTTCAAATTTTAGTATAATGTTTCTTGGCACATGCTTTAGCCCAGGCTATAATTTTATGTTCCGGGGCCCTGTCCATTTTAGGAAAAGGGGTCAAAAGGGTTAAATTAGTTGTTTTCACATATTTGACTGTAGAATCTTGATTATTTATCGGATTTTGATGGGGTTTCTTTCATTAAACTCCTTAGAAAATTTCCAATCCAGACTATGCCAACGGATTTCACATGGCATGTACCGTTCACAAGATAAATGGGGCCCAAAAGGGGCGAATTCCAAAAATTTTTTTTTTTTAATTTAAGTCCGATTTTGATGCATTTTTTTCTAAAGGATTCCTTATGAAAAATTAACATAGCACTCTACTATTAGATTATTGGTAACTTGTTTCCTTACCCAGCTATGAGGGGCCAAAGGGGACCAAATCATAAATTTACAGATAACCTAAAAATTTTATTTTTCATCGGATTTTGATGGGATTTTTTTTCTTTGGATTCCACTTGATGTAACCTTTCAGCTTTCAGTAGTATCTCAACGGAATTGGCGTAGCTCTTACGGTTTCCAAGCTATGAGGGGCAGAAGGGGGCCAAAATCGTAAATTTACAGATAACCTAAAATTTTTATTTTTCATCGGATTTTGATGCGATTTTTTTCTTTGGATTCCTCTTGATATAAGCTTTCAGTGGTGTGCCAACGGATTTGGCATAGGTCTTACTGTTTCCTAGCTATTAGGGGTCTAAGGGGCCAAAATTGCATTTTTTTCAAAATAATATGCAATTTTATTTTTGATCAGATTTTGATGGGATTTTTTTCTTTTTTTTCTTTGGATTCCTCTTGATATAAGCTTTCAGCGGTATGTCAATGTATTGGGCGTAGGTCTTACCGTTTCCGAGCTTTAAAGGGTCAAAGAGGAATCAAGGAGTCATAAGGGCTAATTTTTATTTTCCATAGTTTGTGTCCAGCTTATTACTGGGTCAATCTCCTTATTGCGTTCATCTAATTATTGTGTCAAGCTCTTTCCTATGTCCAGACTCACTTTAAATTACACTTTTAAATTTCAGTGGACGACATGCTGTGGTCGTATCATGCTGTGCTCGGCGTAGCCCTTTATTTACTAATTCGAAAATCGCCACAGAAATTGTAAAATGAACTATTTATACAGGATATGTCTTGTCTGCCCCATGCAACACTTAAATCTGCACACTTATCTACAACAGCAGCCATTAATACCAAATCTAAGAAGTACAAAATTTCAAAGTCAATGGAGTATGACTGCCAGGGCATAGAAAAATACTATAATTGATCTGCACTGATGCTAATGCAACTGCATACCAAATACCAATGGGCTACCATGAGTGGTTGATGTTAAACAGATGCAAGAAAAATTTTTTTAAAATTTGATATGAAGTACAAAATTCCAAAAGTCAGTGAAGCATGACTGCAAGGGCATAGCCATAAAAAGCCACTAAAAGTTATCTGCCCTGATGCTAATGCAACTGCATACCAAATATTAATTATATGCAGTTGCATACCATTGATATTTTGCGTGCAGTTGCATTTACCACTCATGGGCTACATGAGTGGTTGATGTTAAACAGACACAAGAAAAAACTTATGTATTTGATAAACAGTGCAAAATTTCAGTCAGTGGAGCGTGATTGCAGGGGCATAGACATAAAAGACCACCTAAACTGATCTGTAGTGATGCTAATGCAACTGCATAACAAATATCAATGAGCTACAATGAGTGGTTGATGTTAAACAGATGAAAGAAAAAACTTAAACAATTGTGAACACCGGCGTCAAAAGCCACAAGAATCGCCATACCAAAGTCTAGCCTTTTTACTTTCGTCAAAGGCTAGACAAAAATCTGACAGGGTTTAAATTGATCAGTGGGGCAAGATCTAAAAGCTCTGCAATTCTGAAGAAAATCTGATTATCATTCAAGTTATTGCCCTTTATTTTCCTTTTTGTTAAATTTTCTTGTAAGCAGAGCTAACACATAGGGATGAGTGTCAGTCATCTGGTACTGCCTTAGCCTGACATCTTCATTTGCTGTGTTATATGTAAGTTTGCTAATGCACAACTCCTTCAAAACCATAACCGTTAAGTTTGACTCCAATCAAGTTTTATGATAAGTTGTTCACGTAATCTAGTTCTGCACCTGATACTTAACTTTTGACTTTCCTGATATAAGAGGTTTAATGAGCATAAAATTGCTCATTTATTAATTAAGTTTGTTAACCCTTAACTCTTTCAAAACTAAGTTAGAACTAAGTTAGGATATATTATTAATAAGATGCAGTTTTGCACCTTATATGTGAAATTTTGATTTTCCTGATTTAATGGTTCACTGATCTTGAATTCCTCATTTGATAATCTTCATAATTGCAGATTTCAACTAAGCACTCACGATAAAAACATCGAGATCAAGTTGTGCACCTTATAGTTATAATTTTCATTTAACACATTGAAGGTTCACTGAGCCAAAAGTAACTCATCCACAAGTGTCCCATCAAACACATGTCAATTTGTCATGTTTTTGCCACTGCTTTGTTTGGTCTAGTATTCAATGACTGCAGGCCATGTCAGCTAAAAAAGACAATTGTAAACCATTCATTATGTTACTGTTTTAATGTAATATTTCAACAAATTGTATAAAAATGTACAAGTTATGTCTGAACATAATACTTTTGAAATAAATATTACTAATTAAATATCTATACATGTGTATATGAGCAAACTTAAAATTTCTTCTCTTAATAAAACTAATTTGTTCATTTTTGTGACACAGTTGTTTTTTTTTAAATATGGCTACTTTTTTAAATGCACCAATCTTATAAAGAAAAATATAAAATTTTGATTAGGAAAGAAAATGCACAGGTATGATGAAATTAAATGTCTATTGAACCAAAAAAAAAATGTTTTAATTCCTGAAATAAATTTGATTACAATGCCCTTTAAAACTAAGATTAAGATCAAACAAGATGTTGTGAAACAAGAATGCCTGCACAACACTAAGATGAAACCTATCCTGTCACTTAATATGCCTCTTGAAAGTGAGAGTAATATCAAAGGGTAATATATGAGTCCCAAGAAACATAAGGTATAACATAATAGATCTTTTTAGCTTATCTGACCTAAAAGGTCAGTGTTAGCTATTGCCAACACTTGGCATTCATCATCAATTAACTTTTCACATTTTCATCAACTCCTCTGAAACAACTGGATCAAATTCAAGATAACTTTACAGGAATGACGTTTGGAATGTACTTATAAAAATTTCATTCAGAGCAGATAAAAAACATGGCTGCTAGAATGGAACTAAACAATGAACTCTATGGGAAAATCATTTCAACCAAAATGGCTGATTTTTTACACAACAGATTTCAAGCTTATATGACCCCCTATTTTTTTTTTTTTAAATTGTATGAGCTAATTACAATGTGTTAGTCATGAAAATATCAGAAAAATTCTATCTAACAGTTTTTAGACCTCTGTACCACCTTAAGGGTCTTAATGATAGTTTTGGCACATATTTGCAACATGCAAAGGTGGAGAGGTATCAGTTCAATTAACCAATTCTTAACAATTACTATAAATAGCTTGGGTTAAAATACATGTACTTAAGCCAAAAGCAATACGAGATAATGAACAGCTAAGTGTATAATACATGTATACGTAACAGATTATAAACATGTATAATAATGGCTCTTCTGTTAACAAGTGCAAAATTGCTTCTAATGTAAAAATAAGGGTTCTGATTGTTTTCAGGCAAGGAAATAAAAAAGGCAAATAATTTTTATAAAGCTTATCACAATGGATTATTTCAATCCAAACTAACTGCTTTTGTTGGGGACACATGTTGGTCACCCAAACAAAATTGTTTTCCTCAAGCACCATCGAATCAACATACAAAATACTGGCATTGTGGAGATTATACATGTTTTTCAAATGATAGCAAAACAACTCTACATAAATACAAAACTACAATCTAAATTACAAATTTAATTCAGTCCATGTTCTTAAATGCTATAAGTGTTGATTGACTAGGGATTTTGAGATTCTTATTACACAATAAAAATGTAATAACATACATATGTTTTATTAACTAATTTCTAAATGTCCAATTTTACTATCATTTTGCTACTAAAACAGAAGAAACATTTAAACAAAAACAAACAATTCCTGCTTACAAATCTGGGATTCATGAAATTAAAGCAAAACAGAAAAGTAAACTCTTCAATATCAGGAATATCTCAATATTAAACAATTATGTAATTTATCAATTACCATTTGTAAATGTTCATGTTGTAAATGGTAATTTAAAGTCCCAAAACCCAAGGCTGAACTTTATAAAAAATCTTTTACTTATTCAGAGGCATTATTATGGAATGAACTGCCAAATAAAATTAGAATCTCACCTTCTATAAACTTCTTTAAGGAAAATTTAAAGAAGTTCATTCTTCAACAACCTGTTAATGGTGAGTTTTCACAATGAGATGAGTTTTAAAATGGTTTTTAATTACATTAGTTATATTTGTATGTTATTTTTATGCTATATTTACAAATTTGTTTATAATTTACAATATCTTATTGTTGAGGGCCTCAGGGAAGATTAGTTTGTATCTAACTGTGTTGACCTCTGGAAAATTATTATTACTAATTGAACATCTTTGGATAAAGAATTTTTCTGAGCATTACTAACTTGGAAAGCATTTAAAGACAATGTCTTAATGAAATATATACCGTAAAAGTGGTTATTTTCGTGGGACGCAAATTTCACAATTTCTTTCAAAAAAGTGTGATTTTATGTCAGCGGGCTTAAATTTTCACTATCTTTCTATGGTTTATTGTTAAAGTTGCAAAAAATCATATTTTGCAGTACTCAATGTTTGCAACACCAGAAAACCAGCAAATAAAGCAAAAATTAAGTACCCTTGAAAATAAGCACATATACAGTTGACATAAGATTGTCTAAAAAAAATGTTATTATTCAATATTCACTTAACCCTTTCCTTCACAACGATGCCTTTGGACGCCTCTAGGTCCCCCTCCCCTTTAAGGGCTATAGGAAGGTGTTTTATTAGACCCTAGGATGAGGATATGGGCTTATTGAACAGAATATAACTTGGGCAAAAAAATTGAGTGTTTTTCGCACGCAATTGGGGACCCAAAAGATATGTCGGGGGGTCCCAGAGGGGGGAGGGGGATGTGCCCCCCTCTGTCTGGGGGTTCGAAGGGGGGCCTTAGCCCCCCTCACCGCCAGACCAAATCTGGGGCTTATCTACATCATGAAATAGTGCTAGCTATTCCTCAACACATATATTTTGAAGTTGAACCTTTCTTGGGCATGTGCAAGTAACATTTTATCTTTAAAAAATTTTTGATGTATGTTTTGAAGGGAAAAAATGAGTTTTTTTACAATTTTGAGGTCCCCTGCTGTCTCCATGGCAACCAGTAACAGGGTTTTGGAACCTGTTTTCCAAAGACCACTGACAGGTGTTCAACTGTGCCAAGTGCCCAGACTCTGACTTGCAAGACAACAATTCTGCAGCATTCTAAACATTGGGTCCCATCTACTTCTGCAAAAAATGCCCTTTTGGAACCATTTTCATGAAGGAAAAGTTAAGGTAGATAGACACTGTTGTGCTGCACAATTAAATCGCGCATTAGAAAAATAAAGAGCCGGTTATAAGGAAGGTTTGCTTTTTTGAACTGGAGCAGTAAATTGACTGCTTTTTCTTTGTGACGTCATAATTGAATGACAGATGTGAAATGTCATATTACGTTTTCTTTGCCGCGAATTAACTCCCTTTTCCCGTAACTAATGTTCAATCTGGAAACTTTGTAAAATATCTCTATTAAAAGCATGGTGACATTTCAATTTTTTATTGTAACCAATAAATTACATTCTAAACTATCTGTTCACAAAATACATCAAATTCTCATGGATAAAAAGCTTATTTCTATTGAGCTAAAAACTGTCTTTCCATATTTTCCCTGTACATTCTATGTAAAATCATGTGAAAAATGGCCAAAAAAGAGAAAAATTTGATCTCAATTCCAGAAATAGGAAGCTTTTTATTACAGGTTTCAAGTAAGTAGGATTGGTTCTTCAATTATGCCTACTTACAACAAAATCTCATGGATTTGAACATAGCTGTCTATCTACCTTAAACTGACTATTATTATGCAAACTGCAAAAATCTGGTATGAAAGTTACATTCAATAGATTTTATAAGATAAATCAATAATCTTATTTGCAATGTTACAACCATATAGGAGCAAATATATATATGAAATACGTTATTGCGCATATAGAATGAATAATATCATAATTTTTTCTCAATAACAAGAAAAGACATTATATTTTATTATCAGACACTACTTGAATCAAAATTTCACACTAAACATTGAACACATAGCCACTAGTTGTGAGCAATACACACACAAATGCAAACAGCAGTAAGCAGTGCCATAAACACTGAAACAGTTTCATGGATTAATGATATAATTAGGTACTTTATTAAAAATTATAAAATAAGACATAAAAGATAAAAAAAATTCTTGTATATTGTCTTATTAAGGTAGATCGACACTAATACACAGCGCATTCTATTGGCGCATTTGCAAAACACAAATCAGATGCGGAATTGACTTGATTTTCAAGCCGGAATATTCCTTATTTGGCCTTTTCATTGTGACGTTATAATAGATTGTTACACTTTCCCGCAAATTAGCTCCCTTTTTCCGTAAATATTGTCTATTTCGTAAATTATATAAAATATCTCTCTTAAACAAATGGTGACATATAGATTTTTAAATTCAAAATAAAGCTGAAGTGTATACCTATGATATATTAAAAAATAAAAAAAATCTATCTGATATTTATTTCGTATGAAGGCTAAACAATAAGCATGTTCTTACAGTTCCCTATATATTTTTTTTGTAAATATCGCTGAAAATACTGAATTTGGCCTGATTATCAAAGCCTGATAACACGAAAAGATGATCGGTGACATATCATTTAATTTTATTTTTTGAAACAATGGACTAAGACCTACAAAATATCTTAAAATAAAAAAATTCTGTCTGATATTTTTATTAGGCTCGAACTACCTTAAAAGAATTTAATTATCAGGTTTCATATTCAATATCCTGAAATTTCATCCATTGAAATAGGATTTAATTTATATATATCTCATTTAAACTCATTCAAAACTATAGAAGTTGTTATTAATTTATAACTATTTTGTGATATTTAGTTTTTTCCACCAAAGACCAGCAATTGGGAAACAGATTAACCCTTATGCCACTTATATTTTGAGGTCATTTAGCACACAAATCTACATGTATGATTTTCCCCTTTATTTGACCTATGAAATGTAAACAAATATTTAGAATCCTTTTTACACTTAAAACTAACAATTATACCTTTTAAAGGCAGATTTTCTCTCGTTTTCCACAAAATCTTCAGAAAATAACATTTATTTTGTGATCATCAAAATATTTTAAAATGCAAAATTCAGTAAAAAATAACAATGAATGATAAACTAAAAGATTTTGAAAAGGCTAACATTAAAAATATTGCAAATAAAGATGTACATGTATATATAAATATATATAAAATGATCTTATGTTATGATAAAATTTCTCTTTAAAGTATTCAATCAATGCAATTAACAAACAAACAAAATACAGCAATCATTGTATAACATATGTAAATATAATAATAAAGTTTTTACAACCACAGAAACATATATACCATAGAATGATCAACAATATATAACACAAAACAACCCCTTCATATCACAAGACTAATTATTTTATATCCGTTAAACATTTCATTATCTTTTTGGATAAAAGTGTTGTTGTTTTTTGTTTTTGTTTTTTGTTTAATAATTCTGCAGAATCATTTCCATCTGTCAGTAATAAATTGTGAGTCTTCCATTGAAGACATGTGTAACCTGCACTGCCCTTGTTTTAAGTCAGTAAACAGGAAGCAGATGTCTGACATGCATGGAATCAGTAAGCGCAATATGGGGCTTCATTCATAAGTCACATGGAAAATTTAAAGTGGCTGTGATTTATAGCTGCTGAGAAAAGTGTTACAAAAATTTTTACCACTGACATTATTTGCTGAAAATATTCTAAGTCAGTAAACAGGAAGGAGATGTCCAACAGGCCTGAAATCAGTAAGCACAATATGGGACTTCATACTAAAGTCACATACAAAATTTCAAGTGCCTGTGATTTGTAGTTGCTGAGAAATGTGTTATGAAAAAGTGTGACGGCCTACAACAACAATGACTAAGACGACGAAAGACGACTAAAGTGATCCCTATATGTAGCCCCACATTACGTGTGCAGGCGACACAAAAAACAATAACGACCAGTAAATCAGTCATTATAAGACCATTACATGAAAATTACCATGGGTAGGTTTATCATGCCAACTTGTTCATTATTATGCTAGTGTCTGATAAATACCAGTCTTAATGAAGTATGACTTAGGTCTTCTTTTTACCTATTATTTGTTCTCTCTAGTTAAATTGTTACCTTTTTTGCTCAATTCTTACTCTTCAATTACTAAGAATTGCAAGGAATGCATGTTTGACAAATCATTCTATAATTATAGTTATCTCCACTTTTGAAAGTCTTGGGTATAAAAGGGCAAGAGAAACAACTGTCTATTGTAAGCAGACTCCGAAGCAGTTCCTTGCTTTCACATCATAAGTGGACTTCTGCAAATGAAAATCGACAAAAATTCATAAAACAGACAATATCACTGGAGATTCTGTAATACAAAAGCCTTCTGACACATGTTGTCTGTATTTTCACTGTCAAGGTGTTGATGTTCTCAAGACGATGAAAATACTGGATTATTAACACACAGATTCTGTTGTGCGTCTTTTTAATGCATCTACTTCTTCATATAATTCCTCTAATTCATCTTTTTCTTTTTTCAATAGTTTTATTAAATATCTCTTGTCACGTCCTTCCTGTAAAATTATGAATATGTATAAAATTTAGCTGTATTTTTCCTGTATAAGGCCAATTAAAACAAGAGCTGTCGCCGAACGGCAGCCAAATCTACCCCCTGCTAATTGAACCCTGGATCGATGTGGTTAGTGCAAATTTAAGTTGGTGTGGACACAATACAGGTGTGGACACAGTACAAGTGTGGACACAATACAAGTATGGACACAATGATATAATCTTCAAGAAAGAACTTTTCACAAGGATTCCAATGAAAATACTCTGTTTAAATCAGACAAATATGAAATTCACCTTTTTTTAGCCTATTTGACATTTTACACAAAAATCATAAGCATTAGAGAAATTCCATTACAACACTTTGAAAACAACTTTTCAAGAGGATTACAATGAAAAAAGTGTCTTTCCAACAGTTTGACTTCATAATATCTATGCTTAAAAATTTTTCTTGGAAAAAAAAAGATAATTGCAGGTGAAATCAACGAAAGTCAAAGTCGAATTATCTCCCCTTCCTGTTTCAAACAATAATAATATTCCTTCACGCATATCTACATATAGTGTTCTTCCTTTGTGTAAAGTTCATGTGGTTTAAGAGGAGTTGCGCTTACGAGGTAACCCATACATAGGGAATCAACGAAAAGTCAAAGTCGAATTATTTCCCCTTCCTGATATTGGACAATAATCATATTCCTTCATACACATCTCCATATAGTGTCCTTCCTTTGTGTAAAGTTTCATCAAAATCCTTCAAGTGGTTTAAGAG